>JAMZAV010006954.1:0-99977 GCA_024449915.1 Sweltsa coloradensis | reverse complement strand
CATCAAGCAAGCGGTGGATGCAGTGCTTTTCAAAACAGATTTCCTAGAAACAAAAGCTACCTTCTTTTGTTTATTTTGCTTACAATCTGTACCTAGTCCCAGATACAATGCTTTTTTTAAAATTTGCTATGGTTACTTCGTCATGTTACGAAATTATATGAACATACAAACAAAGTAAGTTTCACTGGTAAGGGTCACTGGTAGGGCTCGACATTTGCGTGTGAACGGGGTAGGCCCTACCTCACGATGGCGATATCAGACTGTGATGACGTCAAAGCTGCCGTTATCGGCTTTCGTACATGCGATCCTAACGCACAGACGCGGAACTCTGTGCAGCCATCAAATCCCATTTTGGGCCTACTTCTGAGCCGTTTTGTGTAACTTTTTACTGATGTAATTTAAACGATTATGACCTAATTATGGTTCAAACAATATCAAATTTCACCACAGTGTTCAGAATAGTAAAATTAATACCGCGCTGTCATGAAAAATGGATATTACTTTATTTCAATCCCAGTAAAGTTCATCATCAAGTTCCAAAGTTATCATTTTTTTCCGAAGCAATAACCGACCAAAGAAAAAAATAGACAAATCCGATGTGTTCAAAATTTATTTTTGAGTATGGTTGAATTTTTTCATAATTATTTGATCATAACTGTAGAGCTTGTTATTTTTTTCTAACACTCTGCAGCCGCGCCTGAAACCTGTCTATGCATTAGGCCTCTTAACTCGCAATATAATTTTATGTTTTTTCAAAATGAGAAAGTCCTACGTAAGAGAGATGCTGTAGAGAATTATTTTTATATCCAAGGCAAACTGTGTTTTAAGCAATTTGATAGTGCTGATTGAACTGTTCTTGTTTATTTAAAGAGATTTGATGACAAATGGCTGCAGAAACAGCACTGTTTTGTAGGCATAGTTCAACAATCTATTTTTGGAAGACTGTTCCGTGATTACTGATTCCAAAGTATGTGATATATTTTATGGTCTCAGCTGTGCCGTTTTAGGCAAAGGGTTTTAGCTTCTGGAATTAACTAACTAACCATATAGTTATTAGTTTTAATGTGAAAAATGCCTATCGGCTAGTTAGATTGGAGAAGGGTTAAAGAAGGATTGACAGGTTGGGAAAGCAAAGAGAACATAAATCCCAGCCTGAAGGGCTGGGGGCGACAAAACTTTTCACCTGCTGATGACAACTGCAGCTAATTTAAAGTTGTTACCTTAATCCACGACGCGTTTCGTCCTTCTGGACTCATCAGGGAGATGGTGGCCACTAAAATCAGCTAACTACATGCAAACAAAACTCACAACACATAACCAAACCTGTGGTAGTGCCACGCAAGAAGCAAATTCTGCATGCATGTTGTCATCATCAGCAAGGTTACTTCAAACACCATTCATACTGAGGCCACACCCGACCCGATGTGCCTGTGCCATAGCCAAGAGCTTGCAACTTGTAGTGTCTTTTCCTTTCATTTTCTGATCCCAGTCACAATTAGTAGGGCAGCCTCTCTCGTTGCCACGGGTCTTGGTTCAAATCCAGGTTAAGACATGGTTGTTTTGTCGCCCAAGCACCAGAGTCTAGGAGGGAAGCCCCCTCACTGGTTGTGCTGTTGTGTGACTTTCCACCCTTCCTATCTCTAACCCTTTCTCTAAGTATGAATGAAGAGGCACCCTGGCTGAGCAACAACAGAAGGGGCAGCTTTTGCCAAGGGTCCTGGTTCGAATCCAGGGTGAGTCATGGATGTTTTGTCTCCCAAGCACTAGAGTTGGGAGAGAAGCCCCCTTACTGGTTGTGCTGACGGTGTGGCTCAGGATGAATGGTGTTTGAAGTAACCTTGCTGATGATGACAACATGCATGCATAATTTGCTTCTTGCGTGGCCCTACCACAGGTTTGGTTATGTGTTGTGAGTTTTGTTTGCATGTAGTTAGCTGATTTTTAATTGCCACCATCTGCCTGGCTGAGTCCCAGAAGGACAAAACACGTCATGGATTAAGAAGGAATAGGACATTGAAGCGACGCCAACTTCTCAGATGAGACCGCGAAAAATCTCGCATCCGGGGGAGAGCGGGGGGTGTTGAAGTTCCCTCAGCTAGGCGGGGAAATGAGTCGAGTTGTGATAGTCTGGAGGTGGGGGACTAGCAATAACTCAACGCCTCGCTGCGACGCTGGTATGACCTTGTCGTTAGGCGGTACGCGGTAGTGCGAAGTGGTGAGACTGAGATCATATTTTTCGTCGTCGCTGGGACTATTGACGAACGTTGGCATTCACAGGAGGTTTTTTTCAGAATAATTGTTTTTTTTGTTGTTGGATCGACGTTGTTGATATGGTTATTTTTTTATGGCAATCAAAATTAAATATGACTACTTTTTTTCAAAACAAAAGGTTTTTAATTTATTATTTTTTCACTTTTTGGGGCACAATCTCCGTGAAGTAACTAGTTTGTCGAATTTACACAATTGAAATAGTCTTTGAGACTACTAACAATACCATAGAAAAAGTGTTGAATCGTAAATCGGTTTTACGGGTGGTGGGCCAGGTTTCTAAATTCCGAGGGTGCTGAATATTTCACAAACTTTTGAAGATGCCCGTGCCGTCAGGTATTTTCTAAAAACGTTTTGCTGCATTGTTTTGTGTGTACTGTATTATTATCAGTATAATGAAATTAGCCTGTTAATTAATTTTCAAGATTTCCATGACCGATATTGTAATAAACGAAAACTATCTGGACCTGGTATCTAGGGGAAGCCGTGTTCGTTTTTTAAAAAAAACAGGCATGCTGAAACTAGGTGTTACTGCCCTTTCGCCAAGGCGAGAAATTTGCTAATTTACAATTTAATGGCCTAACTAGTAAAAGAATCGAAAATGGAACATGGGTTAATGGTAATTATTATTGGCTGCGCAATCAAACAGGAATCTTATGGGGAGTGGAGATACATGCACACCGCCTGCCCCCACTTGTATCCGTTATGATTAGTTGAATCATTTAGTTTCTCTAAAATTTTGAAAAATTAATATATTAAAATTAAAAATTTTAAATTTCCTTTCTGTTACATGCACAGGAATTCTACTATTATATTTTTGGTTGTAGATTTGTTATTCTCAAACAAAATGCCACGAAATTTCAAACTGAGTCAATCCGAATTACCCGATTTTTTCACCAACTTGCAAGTTTACCAAACTAACTCTAATCTCTAAACTAACTAGTCTGTGAACGTGTTTGTAACATGTAGATAGCTAAAAACCTTTGTTTATTGAAATAGCCCGTTTTTTTTACTCAGAATATTTGGGGGGTTCTTCAGCCCCTGAGAACCACGAAAGCGGCTCCCTGAATCATGGGAGAGGAGGATAAAAAAAAACGCTAACAATTTTAAAGGTCGATGATTATTTAATTATTTATCAATTTTCTTGATCACGCGCGTAGGAACGTTTTAAAGTTGGAGGGGGGGGGGGGGGGGGGGGGGGGGGCGAAGCAGAATTTGTGGGCGGCAGCTGGGGTTCGGGGCAAAGCCACTAGTTATATCGTCATGTTTTAACTGCACTCGGACTCTGTAAACGATTTTTTACAGCAACTATCTGCGTCTAAAAACAAAAAAAGATCGTGAAGTGGTCCATTTTAGTAAATTTCAACCTGATTTTGTATGTAACGACGAACCATTTCAGGCAACATATTTGTTTAACCAAGGTGAGTGTCGAATTTATGTGTATGTGCATATTATTTACTTTGAAATTCTGGATTAATTTATCTCACGTTAGTTTTCCCCCTCCTCTCCCTAACTTGGGAGGGGCATTAACCCCCCCTCCCCCTCCCCCGGTTCCTACGCCACTGCTGTTGATGATTCAAGTGTATATTAAACTTTTTAATGCATTGATAAGATGATACATGAAAATTATGAAAAAAATATTTCACATATTTGATTGATTATTAGTGTATATAGTACAAGAAAAAGAAGAATATAACATATCCATGTACACACTTACACACACAGTTGTTACTGTGCCCATACAAAACAGTGTGTTGAAATTATAATCATACATAGGTGATGTTAAAACATTGGAGTGGAGGGAATAAAATACTGCCAAGTTGATCTTTATTACATTAGCCTTCTGTTATTGCTTCAAAGTTTTTTTTTAATGATACGTACGCGTACATTATTAAAGTACACTGCATTCTTAAAATTAAGTAATAAACTGATTCGAATAACGATTATGCGTATATTATAACATATACCTATGAAACATTTTTACTACGAAAAAAAATATATTATCCAAAGCATTTTACAGAATCATCAGCCCCTATCCACAAATACAAAATGACTCGCGCTAGCGTCTAGAAGGAATGTAATGCGTACAACTACAAGTAAGTAGTAACATACTGTCGATAAGATACTGATATTATCTCCGAACCGAAATTACTAAACCGAATTAGTTGTAGTATGTTTATATTTGATCCGTACGCAATGAGGGGTTTTTTACGTTTCATATACCTTTTGTCTTCAAATCGCGCTTTCTTTGCTTCAGTTAGTGTAGGATACACACGGTAGACTTTATTTGAATGCGCGGTAACATTGATATAGGCAATTGTCGTTCAAAATTTTTTATTAGCTTAGTCCAATACCTTGTTAATAAAAAAATTTGGTTTGCCTTATTGACGACAAAGTTCCCTACTTAACTTTCATCGGTTACGCCAACCCATTCCAAATAAAAACAACTTCAAGTGCATTGTGGCCCTCGTCAAGTGCACTCATATTTATTGATTGATTGATTAACTGATTAAGATCTTTATTAAGGCGGGATTAAAGGCTAGTGAAGCCTTATCTTCCATCCAACCTGATTTGTACAACTACATATATCATTTAATTTATTTGTTACATATAGATTTTAAAGTAACAAAGAATATTTCATAGATAAGTGCAAATACAATTATATAAAAAAATACTTTTAAGCTTACTTATATAGTAAACATATTGGGAGAGTACGAGGTTAAAGTTGCTATGGAATGTGAGCAGGCATTGAAATACTCAACCCAAATCATTTGCAGAATGACCGAGTAAACCGTCGGGAACAGAAAAATCTGTTTTAGATGGCGGGAATCGAACCTGTGCTCGAGCCCGTGACCCGTCATGTGCGTTAAAGGGGACGACGGACTTGTCACAGACAATTGTATTTTTGGGTTTTTATTTGAGTCTAGGATTCAACTGCTTCCATGACATCTGAACAGTTGTGGGTGGCTGGGTTTGTTTGGTGGTAAATTTATTATATCGGTTTTAGCCATCTGACTGCGAACATGTCAAGTTGGGTAATTTTTATTCTATTATCGATCGAAAAAAAACATCAATAGGCCTAATTGGCCTAATACTAGAATTTACCATGCAAATTAATTTTGTGCTAAAAATAAAACCCGAAGGCGATGTGGTAACCAAATGTTTATCATACAACAACTCCCAACTTCCAACATAAGATTGCGACCCGATATAATTTAAATCAAGTCCTAAGACGTAGAAAATATATAGTTATCTCGAGGGTGCTGAGTGAAGTGGACACCACAAGTGAGTAACACGCGTCCCCATTTTACATTTAAAAAAATTATTTATTTATTTATTTATTTATTTAACGTCTATCCTATTCAGTTAAAAACTGATTTACAAAGAAGGACAACAATTACAAAGGAGAACAACTTTTTAACTAAATTAACATCCAGCCCTTCGTGCACACTCGTAGATGTAGAGTGGTTACCTGATTCATTAGTTTCAACTAATCGTGCGGTATTCACGCAGGCCGGTGATTCGGTGATTCAACGGTGATTCAATTAGTTTTAGAACATTATGTTCTAAGCTCAATGGGGCAATAGTCCTAACTCCTGGTATTGATTGGGAGGGCCCAAAAAACACCTATATTCCCAATCAGTTTTTAGAAGATCATCTATTTTTTGTTAAATTACCCCTCCATGGATTTTTTTTGACCTGTAACATCTTCTTGCCACGCTTCTAGTTTATGAATCATTGAAATAGGCATCTCATTGTCCCTCCTTTTTTCATAGCTTTGTATTATCCCTCTTCCCTTTTATCCCTCTTGACGTAATTTGTAAATAGAACCCTAGATGGGAAAAAAACGCACATGCCTTTACGAAGTAATCACCGCCCCGCTTGATACAGCACGTGTTATCTGACGCTGTATGATGTTAGCCCGACGCACAAGTTCGCTCGGGAGCCTCAAACCTCTTCCCGTTCCCGTCCCCAAGACAACACAATAACACATTCACCAAACGATGATCACCGATAAAATGGTTATGATTGTTGCCGCACTTACGATGCTGACCCAGACCCCCTTTATTAATTTATTCGTATATACAAACGGCAAACCTTATTCGTCTCCGTTAGCGTAAGTGCTAAATATAATATTAGAAACAATTCGTATCCGAAAGGCTGCAAGTTTTAAAACCGAAAAGGGGATCTTGATTTCTCTATTGTGTTATTTGTGTATTTTGCCGCCAACATTGATGAAACCATCTGGTGAACGAATCGTCGTTAGCACTAACTCTACATATGTAAATAAATCATATATTTGAAAAATAATTTAGTTGCACCTACATCACAGCATTAATAGTTTATAAATAATTACGAATATGATAAATGAGGGCCGATCAAATTGATTATTCCCGCCAAAGATTCGTTTTTTTTTAAAAGGGAAATGAACAACATGGTATCACCAAATAGCACTAAACACAAAGCATAGAACATTAATTAATAATAGTATGGACTACTTACAACAAACAAGAACAATAAACATATTTTTTTTTTTTTTTTTTTTAATACTTGGTGGGGAACAAAAAAATATGATAAATGGTGTCTTTTTATGCAAAATTTCCAATTCAAAGCACCAAGGTCCTTGTCTCAAATTCCGGTTTCTTGGCCAGGCTTACAACGGGTTTAACACGATACTGTCAGTTTTACCTCCCCTCAAATTCCACAAAACACTCGCTCGAACACGAAATCGTCTCACGACTTTTTCGCAGCGCTTACGCAATCTAGCGGACTACAGTCGTACGAAAAACGCAAAAAAAATGCCTGGGAAAAAGCTGTTTTTTTCCTAAACGGTTGGCGATAAAACAATTCTGTTGAAAGGGTTGAAGAGAAAATTCATCAATTCAGGGCGATAGAGTAAAGTTTTTCTGAAAAAACAGTCGGGGGTATTTTTAAAGTTCCATGAAAATGCGCGTGAAACAGTATTTTTGTAAAATGATGCGATATTAAAAAAAATTCATGCTAAATAATGTATCTATTTTTTAAAATCCGGCACTTGAGAGCTCTATAGAAAACCTTCACAAAGATATTGCTGAAGATTTCATGGCGATCGGTTTATAAAAGGCCGAGAAACAGCTATTTGCTGGAAGTCGACGTTACTTTCAAAAAATGCCCATATTCACATGTCCTATATTCTCTTAAGGTAAAAGACTTTAAATTAGCTGCGTTGTCATCAGCAGGTGAAAAGTTTTGGGCCCCCCCAGCCCTTCAGGCTGGGGTTTATGTTCCCCCTTTGCTTTCCCACCTGTCAAACCCTTCTCCATTATAGTTATTAGGGAATAGAAAACATTGAAGCTAATATTGCATTGGTTTTTATTTTGGGTTGGTACAGGAATTTGGCATTTAGTGTTATTTTTTTGAAAAAAATTTATCTAATGTACATAGTGATGTGAAAATTTCCCCACATTTATTTTTTAGGGGAAAATTCCCCAAAATGGGAATTAATTTGGGAATTTTCAAAATAATCTATCGTTGACTCATCGATACGGGGTATTAATATTTATTAGGGTGCTTAGGGGTAATCATACATAATAAGTCTGTTTTATGGATGGAAATGAAAGAATTACTCATTGTAATTTAATACAAAGGGCTAAATGAAATCTACAGACCTGTATAATGTGATGAGTTAGAAACAACTACAAGACAACTTTGTACACTTCTGTAGCCTATGCTTTGTCATTTTAGTGGCATTTTTAACCTTATACAAGTGATTGCAGTATTTTCACCTTTCTCCAGAAGTTCCACTCTTAACCCTTTAGGCCTAAGGCCTATAAAGCAGTGAGATAGTATTTCCCACCACCTTTCAAAATCTACACAATTAAATCTGACAGTTTTTCATACTTTTTAACCCATGTTAAAAGCTGTGTTGTTTTGTTTGGAATTAGTAGAATTTTTCTATGTTAAATTTTCTAATGATTAGAAGAATTTTTGGAATGGTTCAAAAATCCAATTGTGTATAAAAAGTAAAAACAGTAACACTCAAACACACAAATTTCCGGGATGTCCCAGATATTTTGTTTGCCTGTAGTAGATTCAATTTGAACATGTGAAAAAAATTGCCTAAAATATAAAATTGAAAAAAAATCTTATTTTTGAAAAAATTTGGTATTTTTTCCAACTTTGATGTCAATTTAGAATCCAAAATCAGCATTTTATTCCTAAACGAAAAGGAAAAAAAATCTTTAAAACATCCTAAAATTCTTTTAAAAAAGCACGAATTTCAAATTGTGAAGCTAGAAAGCAAAATTTTCAGACCTTTTCTTTTGCCCTATAGGTAAAGGGTTAAAGTATGACCAAATACTTCCCTTTGATCTATCTATTTTAAATAAAATCAGATCATAACCTAAAAGCAACTAAAAACTGACCATTCAGCTGTGACTTGAGTTCAAATCTTCTTCGTCTTACTATACTACTATTCATGGTCATGGAATGGCACATGGTTGTTTCTTTATAGCCAGTTGCTCATATATCAATAAGGTTCATTGGTTTTATCAAGAAAGTGGCTATTACATCTGATTGATTCTTTAAATATTATTTAAAAATAGATTCCCAGTTTTGGGGAATTAATTGGCAATGAGGGAATATTCCCATCATGGGGAACATTCCCACGGGAATATTCCCACCTCCACATCACTACTATATGTACCGACTACTGAAACTGGAATGAAACCTAAGTTATATTAATACACTGAGTCGTCCTAGCAATGAACAACAATAGTAACTCGTTTTGACCCCTGCTCAAAATCAGGTCTTCTAGCTGAGAGTGGGCGCACTGACTCTAAATAAGGATTAAATAACGCACGATTAAAAATATTTTTCACTTACCAGTGTTGACAATGCGTTGCCCCCTATGCATGGTTAGGCTTTCTTCTTTACCACTAAATTGAAATAACTAACAAAATCGTCATATTTCGCGGTGGTACAGTACAGAATCTAAGCCTGCTTGAAGCAGGTGAGCCTATACCTCCTCTAGGGGTGAACCCAAGGCGGCCGCCATCTTTGAAACTGACGTCACGCGCAGACGACCTTGAGATGGCGAATTGCACTGACCTGTTGTTTCTGTCTATTTTTTTCTGCTTGTTTGGCCTCAAGTTGTCTCAGTTTTTCTTGCTCCTTTTCTAGCTGTTTCTGTGCCAATTTTTTCTCTCTTTCTTTGACAATATTTTCCTGTTTGGCTTTCATTTCATTTAATGTTACCAAACCAATTGTTGAACTCTAAAAATACACAGTAGAGGTACACATTACTTTAAAGCAAAAAAAATGTAGCACTTAATTACCTCTAATTTATAGGGTGGGGTTATGTATAAGTATACATCAAAGAAGGCTAATCAAACTAAACTATGTAGGTAGGGGCTATATCATTATCCACAGCTAGAAGGCTGCTTAATTGCTAAGTGCAAAGTTTGTACCACCTCTCCTCAAAAATCTTATGCCTAGCTATTACATACATGGCAATGAAAATAATTGATTTAATTCATAGAAAAATAGTCTAAGAAGCCTACAAAACATTTTGTCAAAATCCAAAGGTAGGCAGGCACATTACTCTTGAGACAAATAAATACCGGTACCTTTAGTTGCTGCTCCACTGCATCATAGTGGGTTGCAAATTTATTTTCAATGTTGGAGATTTTGAGATCCTCCTCAATCTTTTTCTTACGGAACTCTATTTCTTGTTGAGCTTTCTCCCTCTTCTTCATGAGATGCATTGCACGGCCAGCCTCACTGGCTGCACCTTTGTAGTGTGCCATTATGACTGGATTCTCTTGTTAGGTAGGCTTACTTGTTACAGCCAAGAACTAAGAAGAAATCAAATCAAATTGCATTAGCCCCTATATAATATTGGTGTAGACTGTAGACTGTAGAGTGTAGAATATAGGGCCTATGTCAAAGCAAAACATTTGTTTTGAAGTAAATTCTAAGGTTCTGAGATCAGGCCATTGGGAAACGTACCCGCTAGAGGATTTTGTATTGTATTTATTTTCACAATGTTGACAACTTAGATTGTGTGCTAGAGTAGGAGGTTTGATCTAATACTACACAGCAAATAGCATGTAACCAAATATAATAAGTTACCATAAGGGCGGTCTATCTACAATAGCCCGGGAACAAGACCCAGCAATGGTCACGGGAATATTGGCTACGATTTAACATTGCTCGGTAGGTAACTATAACAATAACGGGAAGCTATTGCCGGGCTGTTGTCGAAAGTCCTCGATCCTCGAGCTGGTGCAGTAGCAGAGGATGGGGGTGGTAGATGTAGCCTATAAGTAAGACATACCAAATGGTTTTTGGCAGAACCTCTGACTACCTATATATCACGCACGCCAAAGCGCCTAGGTTGAAGTCGCCTTCAACGAATTCGATTTGGGATCCGCCCATATATCACACCACCACAAAGCGCGTTCTTCCAAGTCGGTTGCAGAGTGCAGAGTCTAGACGGCAGAGACTTTCACAACCCAGAATTTAGACAGCAGTGGCTTTTAAGTCTTCACAACATGAAGATATCGCGAAGCATCATGAACCCGCACGAAGTCGTTTTGAAGTGAATACCACGTAAGCTCAAGGCGAATTGGTTCCCTCCAAGTCGATTCTAAAAGCGAGTTGAACGGAAGCACTTCGAGGAAAAGTCAACGCATATATCACAGTCTGCAATCGGCTGGAACCAAGGCGATTTCAACCAAGGCGCTTTGAACACGTGCGTGATAAACTACGTAGTCTCTGTGTGGGACCAAGCAATGCAGACCTATTTATGCTATGTTGTGCATTGTGCAACAACTGGAGCACTCAACCAGAAGCTCAACTAACTTTCATCATAAATATTTACCGGTAGGCCTAGCCTACGGTTTGTATGTATAGGGGCACCGTGGTATAGGGCCTAGGTCCTGACCTAGGCTAGTTAGTAAGCATAGGCCCTAGGCCTAAAAATTTAAAAAAATCCCTTTAGATATTTCATCTAGAAGTTGTGATTAGCCCAAGCGAGTAGGCTAGCCTATAGCTGATTCACTTACACTGAATGAGCTCTCTACCTGTGTGGCAGTTACTAAAACTAAACTAACGCCTAGCTACGCTACCTACTTAGGGCCCTAGGACCTACAGGTGGGTGCGTCGACTAGTTTATAACACCATTGTAGCTCCACATTTCCACTATTGTCCTACATTCTTATGGACATAAATAAAAGTGACCTTGATATTCTCCAAAAACTTCAAAACAAAGGCATGAGGGCAACTCTTCAATGTCACAGACTAACACACAGAATGGACATGCTCGAGCAACTTCAGTGGCTTAGTGTTGAACAATTAATCAACTACAAAGTTTTATGTTTCATTCATGAAGTGATGTGCAACCAAGAGTACTCATACTTCTCAGAATTCTACAAACACAATAATGATTTGCATGATCATCATACTAGATCTGCTCAAGATTTTTACATGCCTGATCACAATATGTGTTGTGGGTCAAAAATCCCTGTTTGTAAATGGATTAAAAAAATTCAATGAGTTACCTAAGAATCTAAAAATGTTGGTGGGTAAAAAAACAAACTTCAAAAGTGCTATACAACAATGGGTGCAAATTAAGTTTCCACTTGTCTAAAGAAGAAATATCAAGTTATGTACAACCAGAAAAAATAGCAGAGTCTAGCTGCTAAAAAGAAGATTATACTACTAACTACTACCTAGGGCTACCCTAGGGGCCTAGTTAGGCCTAGGTACTTCTTCGGCTAGGGGGGTCCAACTTTTATATACACTGTAACGGAAAGGATTTCGGGTGCGCTGTTATTGATTATATCCTAGAACTAGCGCGGCGCACTGTAGCCAGCGGAAAGTTCGGCTAACCTAACGAAGTAACGTTTAACATGTAGGTAAGTAATAACAAGGCAATATAGCAGTGTTAACAAGGTGTATTAAAGTTGGACCCCCTAGCCGAAGAAGTGCCGAGCCTATGCCTAGGAAATGGTTTTGGAGCTCAGGTGCAATCAATCTTTGATATAGGATATTGTAAAAATTATGAGGCCTAGGCTAAGGCCTAGGCCCTAGCCTAGGTAGCCCTAGCTTACCTAGGCCTAGTTCTAGGTCTATTTCTTGACTGGGCTGGGCCTAAAAGATCTTTTGACAGAGCAAGGTCACTTGCTGTCTCATCTGTAGGCCCTACAATAGACTATAATAGGTAGGGCCTACCTAGGCCTACAGCCGTAACTTTTAAAGGTTATGGAAGACAAAGCCTCCGCCTCCTTCGCTTAGGCCTAGACCAAGCCTACGTTTATTAAAGTAGCCGAATCAGTTTGCAATTTGTTAAGAAAAAGTATTTCTAAATTTAGGACAGCACGACTCACCAGATTTTAAGGTTAAATGGGAGTCAGTCAGCGATTCGAACAAAAGTGACAGCCAATGCTGACAACTTTTCAACACTGCCATGTATTATGCAGTTTCCACAACAGCTCGTTGTCGGCGCGAACGTACAAACCTGTTTAAATTATGATATTAAATAAAATAATAAATATAAAATTAAATCCAACTTGTAAGTATTTGTCAGCAGGTGCAGCTGCATATTAGATACTAGTGAGGCACTGGCCATGAGAACCATGAGCCATTAAGCAAAACCTTTATTACTTTATTATTTATAATACCTTTATTAAGTTCAGCATTATACACACTGAACATTGGGACTTTTTAGCCGATTTTGGGATGTCAAAATAGGATATTATGAATAAAACTAAAAAAATTGCGAGTTTATATTATTATACGGTACCCTAATTTATGAAACAAACATTGCAAGTAAACCTCGCAAAACTAATATGGATGTGCTGGAGTAAAGTTCCAGTTCTGACAATAGTTATTATGGCTGAAGGCGAAAAAATTCAAATTTGATACTTTGAAGTTAAAAAAACGTTAAAATGTTTTCTTTTAAATATGGAAGAAACTTTTACAACTCAATGAACTCATACATCGCAGTTTTGTAAATAGTATAGTGTGTTACAACATTGTAATTGTATCTAGGTGCCCGTTAGGGCGCCGCAGCCAAGCCGCGGTGCGCTACACACTCGGGCACCTTATATAGCAAGCAGAGTTGGGGTGATTTCGAGGTGTCACCCAGCCATCATGAAACGTGATGTGAACTTGAAAACTATCAAAATCGAGGGGATTTAGGTACCCGACAACACATGCCAAATTTGGTTGGGGTACGAGCATTCCTTCTTGGTAAAAATATGACTTGAAACATGCTCAAAATCACTTTAAGGACGTTAGTTACTACTGGCTACTACTATCTAATTCGTCAGTTTCAATTGCCCAGCGATTCTGACCAAACGGGTGAGGCTACAACGTTCATATTTTACATGGACATTAAGGTAATAGTGATGTAATTCCTTTTGAAAGAAAAAGTTTTAAAAAAATTGCTGGAAGGCTTCCAAATAAAGGTTTTAAAATAAGCCTTATAAGTAACTATAGTAATGTGACAATAATCGCCTACATTGATTACAAAAAACAAGTCTTTGGACCACTATATTTTTTCATTCTATTGCTAATTGGTAATACCATAGCAATTAAATCGACTTTGATAAAATTATTATATTTTAACAAATAATTTTGCAATGGAACTTGAAAAAGTAATGCGATCCCACACATAACAAAAACTTGTAAAAATACAGCCAAACCTTACACACTCAAAAGAAATGAGAGCTAGCTAAAAAAAGGCCAAGCTCATCTATCCTTCCACATTTGCGCATTCTTAATTCATAAACGTAAACAACAATAACATCCTCGAAAAGCTTGGCAAAATAGAATTTGCATAACCATTACGTTAAAATTAATTAGAAAAAAAGAATTTAGATGAACTATTACGTGTCAAGCTTTACAAGAATGTTGTAACGGGACACTGTACGTTTATATGAATTAAGAATGCGCAAATGTGGAAGGGTAGATGAGCTTGGCCCTTTTTTTAGATCTAATTTCTTTTGAGTGTGTAAGGTTTGGCTGTATTTTTACAAGTTTTTGTTATGTGTGGGATATTATTGTGTCAAATATTATTGTATGTAATGTAAATTGGCTAATTTGCCAGAAAATAAAATAAACTGAACTGAAAACTAAACTGTTTTAATTTCTGTCTATAATGCCATTAAAAATATATTACACCTTTTTTACCGACTACTAATATTGCAGATAATTTTTGCTTTAATCCTAGCGTGGTTGAGCGCAACTTCAAACCGATGTACGTATGTTTGTTTTTACTATCTTCCAGTAGATCAAGTACATAGACTTTTTGATACGAACTAGTACTTGACGAGAGATTTTCCAACGAATAATATCGTCGAAAGAGACCTTTGTACATAAATTTCGTTGCGTTGGACATGACGCTACGCTCGCTAGATGCTCCCCACACATTGAAAATATGCCAATAATATGCTAGTTTGTTTTTTATTGGATGAGCGAAGCGAAGATTCCATTTCACTACACTGGAGAAAAAAATCCGAAATGTTTTTTTCTTTCTTTCTTTCTTTCTTTCTTTCTTTCTTTCTTTCTTTCTTTTTTTTTATTCCGGCTAAACCAATACTCTAATTGCGATGAAATTTTGCGGAGGTCTTCGAAATCTCTGAATTTAGAACTGCCATGTTTTTGAGCGCAATCAAAAAATTATTTCTGATGAAAATCGCAATTTTACAATTGTTTTCGATTTTTAAAACATTTCTTCGACTTATAACACCAAAGATTAGTCATGACACCTACATGCTTTATCCGATTATTATGATTTTTTACAGAACCTTAATTTTATGAATTAATATATTAATGTGAAATTTGAGCGCAATCAAAAAATTATTTCTCATGATAATCGCAATTTTACGATTTTTTTTCCGATTTTTAACATTTCTTTGACTACATGCTACACAACACCTACATGCTTTTTTCGATTGTAATGATTTTTTCCACAGAACCTTAATTTTGTGAACTTATATATTCCTGTGAAATTTGAGCGTAATTGAAAAATGATTTCTCGTGAAAATCGCAATTTTACGCTTTTATCGTATTTAAAAAATTACGCTCATCCAACAACGC
Source organism: Sweltsa coloradensis (assembly GCA_024449915.1). Taxonomy (NCBI): domain Eukaryota; kingdom Metazoa; phylum Arthropoda; class Insecta; order Plecoptera; family Chloroperlidae; genus Sweltsa; species Sweltsa coloradensis. The sequence continues at coordinate 84,623 of JAMZAV010006954.1, read as the reverse complement.
GCCTGAAAAAGCGTTTGCGAAGCTTCCTAGTTACTATCAACGCTTTCCCACAAAACATAGGTCCTGGGGAGGGCAAGCTTACACACTGGTGCTCACAGGACTTTTCTAAAAAGCGTAACAGTATCATCATATTATTCTAAACTCAGTGATATCAGTATTGTTAATTCTATCAACATAATTTTTAAAGTAGTTTTAAAAGTAAACTATGCTATATCATACGTACAATATGATTATCTAATTATAATAGAATATTGAGCCTCCTTAGCATCTTGGACAAAACTCGGGGGGGGGGGTGAGGGTGTTAAACCCCAGCTTTAATATATTCTGCGAATCATCTAGGTTTACGCAAAAAAATAAATACAGCTATTAATATTTTTCTTTTCTTTTTCCGTTCAGCAAAGCAGGTTTCTCAAGAACATATTATTTTGAATCGAATTTTTCACTTTAACAGCTTATTACGGATAGAGATCATGTGTAACAAATGAAACTCAAATTCGGGAAGTCATCGGTTCTATACCCGCCTTTATTATATGTATGTATATATATATAGGTACTTTAGACAGAAATGAAAAAAAGTGACTACACCGGGGATCGAACCCGGGACCTTGGCTTTCCGGGCCATGCTCTTTCATATACCCATATTTTATATAATTATATACCCCTATTTAAAGGATTGTGTTCTGTCAGAGCAGAAGTTTCCTACGAAAAACGTCTGGGGAAAGAGGTCTAGGACTAGGGTAGTCAACGGTAGTAGTGAAAGGAATGTCCAAGATGATTTATGTAATATTCATATTGACGACAGAACAAAATCCTTTCGTTTGCCGTGATCTTATACAATTAATTTTCATGTCCATTGTTGAAAGTATCTGCCTTTTGTCTTGTTTTGACCAACGTACAGATTTTATTTGCACTAGAATAAATTCGCGCTGTTATTTGTATTGTATTGGAAGCTTGAATATAAATAGCCGCCATTCAGAATATACGCAAGCTAACAGGCCTGGCCAAGAAGACGATTTCGCTAGTAATGAATAACTCTGTGGTATTGCCGTCTGGGCATCGCATGCCTCTGATGGGCCTGGGTACTTGGCAGGTAAGACTTTTTAAACACACCACGTCACGATTGTGGACAGCATATAACACAACATATTATACTGTGTTACAACTAAAAGAAGACTACACACACACAAACTAGGATTGTAAGGTATAACGAAAGGTAGGGAATTTTCGCGTGTGCCAAAACCAAAATAGATCCTATCATATCATGGAGGAAGCGAACACGTGACACATGCACTACAAGTTTTCCCGCCCTTGCTTGATTACAGGCCAAACCTGAGGAGGTGGAATGCGCAGTACTGGAGGCGCTAAGAGCGGGGTACAGGCACATAGACACCGCTTTCAATTACAACAACGAGGAGGCAATCGGACGAGCTTTGCGACGATGGCTGGATGAAGGTGAAGGGACTAGGGAGGAGTTGTACATTGTTACCAAGGTAAGCTAGGGTGCAAGCACATCACCAACAGATCCTCAGACGTTAAATAAATAAATAAACTAGAAAGCTTCGCAAACGCTTTTTCAGGCGCGTTGTTGGATGAGCGTAATTTTTTAAAACGAAAAAAGCGTAAGATTGCGATTTTCATGAGAAATAATTTTTCGATTACGCTCAAATTTCACACGAATATATTAATTTACAAAATTAAGGTTCTTTGATAAAATCATTACAATCGGATAAAGCATGTATGTGTTATAAGTCGAAGAAAAAGTTTTTAAAAATTGAAAAAAAATCGTAAAATTGCGATTTTTATGAGAAATAATTTTTCGATTGCGCTCAAAAAGGTGGCAGTTCTAAGTTCAGAGATTTCGAAGGCCTCCATAAAATTTCATCGCAATTGGAGTAACGGTTTAGCCGGAATCGTGTTCACAGACACACAAAAAAAAAAAAAAAAAAAAGAAAGAAAAAAAAAACATTCCGGATTTTTTTCTCCAGTGAAGTGAAATGGAATCTTCGCTTCGCTCGCTACGCTTATCCAATAAATAAGAACAAAAAAAATCGCCGTGCTTTGATTTTTTGGGTGGTGGCACCGGGTTTGCTTACCATTTTCAAAAACGGTTCGTCACTTGTGCTCGCATTCAGTAGGCCTAATGGTGGAGGTGCCGGCTCAAGAATTCACAAAGTTTCTATGGGGCTAGGGCTAGGGCCTAACCCACTCACCTTTACCTCAATGGTGTCCCACAAAAAACTCATGTCAATCAGACGTCGTGTTTTGTTTTTATTGTGAGACGTGACAGACGCACAGACAACCGGCTAGAAAAGTAATGCCTAGGCCTTGGGAGCTTGTCATGAGACAGAATGTAGCTCAAGCATAAAACGCGAGACTGATTCTGAACGTTCCGGGTTCGAAACCAGTCACACTCACCGGCAATCTTGACTAAAAGTTGTTTGCAAGTAATTTTGCTTAGGGATTCCTATAAACAGCACATGGACGTTCCCTGTAGGCCTACAACCACCCTAACTGCACAGTTTTTTTCCCGAGAAATGTTAGAACTTTCATTTTGATCAAGCTGACTTTTCACTACAGCCCATAGGGCCAAGGTCCACTGGATCTCCGCAAGGAGTTGATCGAGCAGACCATGTCCTTGTCCATAACCGTGTGAAGGGGACAGTGAGGTCTTGACCCTTTCCATTAATTGAGGTAGGCCTACCGGTAATCTCTTTTTCCGTGTACCGTATTTTAGAAGAATCTAAAGCTATAGCAGGGTAGGCTGTAACACTCCACTGAAAAAGCCAAATACCCAGTTTTTGAAATAACAAACACAAATTTTGGTGTGGGCAATGAAAAAACCTTTAAAAATTGATCAAATTACTTTTTATTTTTGGGGCATATATTCTGCCCCCCCCCCCCCTATATTTTTTCGTTGTTTTTACAGCTATTTGGTAGAACATATAAAACCTTTTTTCCTATCAGACCGATTGTTGTGAAATTTAAGAGTTCCTTGATTTATCACTAGAAAGCTACGCAAACGCTTTTTCAGGCGCGTTGTTGGATGAGCGTAATTTTTTTAAAAGAAAAAAGCGTAAAATTGCGAATTTTATGAGAAATTATTTTTCGATTTTGCTCAAATTCCACACCAACATATAAATTCATAAAATTAAGGTTCCATAAAAAAAATCATTGCAATTGGATAAAGCATGTAGGTGTTATAAGTCGAAGAAATGTAAAAAAAAGCGTAAAATTGCGATTATCATGAGAAATAATTTTAATAAAAAAAGCATGTAGTAGGCCTAGGTAGGAATAAAGCATGTAAGTGTTATAAATCGAAGAAATTTAAAAAATCGAAAAAAAAAACGTAAAATTGCGATTATCATGAGAAATAATTTTTCGATTGCGCTCAAATTTCTCACGAATATATAAATTCATAAATTTAAGGTGCTGTGAAAAAATCATCACAATCGGATAAAGCATGTAGGTGTTATAAGTTGAAGAAATGTTTAAAAATCGAAAAAAAATCGTAAAATTGCGACTTTCATAAGAAATAATTGTTTGATTGCGCTCAAATTTCACGCAAATATATTAATTCATAAAATTTAGGTTCAGTGAAAAATTCATCACAATCGAATAAAGCATGTAGGTGTTATTAGCCGACGAAAGTTTTTTAAAATCGAAAAAAATCGTAAAATTACGATTTTCATGAGAAATAAATTTTCGATTGAGCTAAAAAAAAGTGGCAGTTCTAAATAGTTCAGAGATTTCGAAGGCCTCCAGAAAAATTCTCATCGCAATTAGAATTCGTGTTAACAAACACACAAAAATACAACAAAAAACATTCCGGGTTTCCTCCAGTGTAGTGAAATGGAATCTTGCTTCGCTCATCCAATAACCAAAGTAGATTATTGTGCACGTACGCGCAAATGACTTTAAAACATATTTTTAACTAGATGAAGGCGTGTTTGTAAACCTTTTGATGTTGATAAATTTCAGAAGTAAGTCAAAAGTCAAAAAAAAAAAAAAACGACCAAAGGGTAATTTTGTCAGTATTTTTAGTGGAGTATTCCCTCAAACAAAATTGTCTATGCGTCAACAGGGGATTAAAAGTTAGAAAGATGCTTGCAATATTTCATAATCTTTATGTTTCCAAAAATGAAAAAAAACTATACGCTAAGTATCTTTGTTGGGGGGTGGGGGGAACAACACAGATAGTTGAGCATTTGCATGCTTATTATCGGATGAGCGTAGCAAAGATTCCATTCTACTACACTGGAGAAAAAAATACAGAATGTTTTTTTTTCTTTTCTTTTCTATTTTTGTCTGTTTGTTAACACGATTCCGGCTAAAACCGATACTCCGATTGCGATGAAATTTTCTGAAGACCTTCGAAATCTCTGAACTTAGAACTGCCACGTTTTTGAGCGCAATCAAAAAATTATTTCTCATTTAAAATCGCAATTTTACGATTTTTTTCGAGTTAAAAAAAATTTCTTCGACTTATAACGCCTACGTGCTTTATCCGATTGTAATGATTTTATCAAAGAACCTTTATTTTATGAATTGATATATTCGTGTGAAATTTGAGCGTAATCGAAAAATTATATCTCATGAAAATCGCAATTGTACGATTTTTTTAAAATTTAACATTCCTTCGACTTATACACCTAGGTACATGATTTATCTGATTGTAATGATTTTTTCACAGCACCTTAATTTTATGAATTAATATATTCGTGTGAAATTTGAGCGCAATCGAAAAATTGTTTCTCATCATAATCGCAATTTTACGATTTTTTCGATTTTTGTGTGTTTGTTAGCACGATTCCGGCTAAAGCGATACTCCATTTGCAATGAAATTTTCTGGAGACATTCGAAATCTCTGAACTTGGAATTGCCACGATATTGAACGCAATCGAATAATTATTTCTAGTGAAAATCGCAATTTTACGATTATTTTCGAATTAAAAAAAAATTCTTCGACTTATAACACCTACATGCTTTACCCTATTGTAATTAGTTTGACAGACCCTTTATTTTATGAATTGATGTATTCGTGTGAAATTTGAGCGTAATCGAAATATTATTTCTCATGAAAATCTCAATTTTACGATTTTTTAAAATTTTTAAAATTTCTTAGACTTATAACACCTATACTTTATCCGATTGTGATGATTTTTACAGCACCTTAAATTTATGAATTTATATATTCGTGAGAAATTTGAGCGCAATCGAAAAATTATTTCTCATGAAAATCGCAATTTTACGATTTTTTTAATTTCTTCGATTTATAACACTTACATGCTTTATTCGATAGTAATGATTTTTTCACAAAACCCTTATTTTATGAATTAAGCAATATCCGATCCAATATATTCATTTGAAATTTGAGCGTAATCGAAAAATTATTTCTCATGAAAATCGCAATTTTACGCTTTTTTCGTTTTTAATAAATAACGCTCTTCAGTTCTCAGTTTCTAAAACTAGGAAGCTTCGCAAACGCTTTTTCAGGCGTGTTGTTGGATGAGCGTAATTTTTTTTAAACGAAAAAAGCGTAAAATTGCGATTTTATTAAGAAATAATTTTCTAAATACGCTCAAATTTCACACGAATATATTGAATAATTAAATTAAGGTTTTGTGAAAAATCTTTACAATCGGATAAAGCATGATAATTTGAAGAAATTTTAAAAATAAAAAAATCGTAAAATTGCGATTTTCATGAAAAATAATTTTTCGATTACGATCAAATTTCACACGAATACATAAATTCATTAAATAAAGGTTCTGTGAAAAAATCATCACAATCGGATAAAGCATGTAGGTGTTATAAGTCGAAGAATTTTCTAAAAAAATCGAAAAAAATCGTAAAATTGCGATTTTCATGAAAAATAATTTTTCGATTGCGCTCAAAAACGTGGCAGTTCTAAGTTCAGAGATTTTAAAGGTCCCCATAAAATTTCATTGCAATTAGAGTATCGGTTTAGCCGGAATCGTGTTAACAAACAGCCAAAAATACGAAGAAAAAAAGAGATAAAAATCCCGTTTTTTTTCTTTCCAGTTTTGCGAAATGGAATTTTCGCTTCGCTCGCTACGCTCATCAAATTAACCACACCATTGTGGATTTTGCCTATAGAAAATACTTTTCTAAATATTACCCCTAGGTGTGCCAGGGTACATGTTCAGGTGATTTGGGTCAAGGATACTATTATACACTTGATTTGGGTGTTCTACTGTTGCATAAGAGAGAAAGACAAAATTGCGCAGTATCTGTCAGTGCAGATGGCGGGAAATGTGCTGTTGTGTTTAAAACTAGGGAAAGGCCAAAGTCGTTGTTAAACGAGTGAGTGAGCCATGTGTTGAGTACCCCGTAACATTCCTTTTCTTCCCCCTACCTTATGCCTCCCTAGCCTATCATAGGCTAAAATGGCGCATTATGGCCTTACAGTTGACGCGCCCTTATACCAACTTACTTAAAAACCCTATTATTTATACCAATATAATTATCAAACTTAAATGCAAATGTTCCCGGGTACTCAACACATGACTCGCTCACTCGTCTAACAACGACTTTGGCGTTTCCTTAGTCTAGTTGGCTAAAGCGCCCTTATAGCCGAAATATGGGACACGTGGGTTCAATCCCCTGGTCGGGAAAGATTTTGTAATTTCTGGATTGTATTTTAAAAATTATTAAACATGTTTTGAAATGCATATAACGCAGTGTAGTCCATCATCTGCGACAATACCAAGGAAAACATAGCCAGTACCGGTACGAAATACTTGAAAATATTGCAAGGTTTACTCAATCTACGAGCGGAATTTGGGGGTACCTTGACGTGCAACATTCGACAGACCTTGCATGGGCACGACATTTCACGGCCAGGCAAATAACAAACAAAAAATATCTTTTCAAAATCTAAACCATTGTCGTTAAAATAATTTCTAAACATTGGAAGCCTATTTTTCAATTTATTATTTCTTGTAGGTTTAAATTGCAATGGATCTAGCTGATTTTGTTAGCAGTTCTCAGTAAACTCGTACCGGATGTCTGTTTAAAATTTCAGCGCAATCTGTTCAGCGATTCGGCTGATTTTCAATGTACACACACACATGCATGCAGACTAACGAATGAGCGCCGTTTAAGTTGAATGGAGATCACTCCGTTCGCTGCGCTCACTCGTTTAAAAATATACTTAATTTGTTTTAGTTGCCTCATATTGGTAATCGAGCCAGCGATGTGGCCAAGTATCTAACCATCTCATTGGCCCGTCTTCAATTAGAATATATTGACATGTACTTGATACACTTGCCCTTTGGATTCATGGCCAACGACTCTGGTGATGCCCCTGCTACAAACACTGATGGGAGCTTCGTACTGGACTGCAATACGGACCACGTTGCTGTGTGGAAGGTTCGTAGGTAATTTAACTCGTACGTACCTCTGTGACGATGTGATTCCCGTCTGGGCCAAGAGTATAGGCCTACCTCTGCCGATCGTACGATGAGAAAAGCTATTGCTTTTGTCCCTGCGGTTTGTTTTAAAAAACTAAAAAAATAATTAATGGTGTGATTAAAATTTAAAACTATGAAATTAATATCAGTCAATAAAGATAATTTTAAAAAGACAAAAACTAGTAACTAACATTTACTGCTGCAGGCTACATAACTTTGGCTTAACACATTTTAAAATGTATGTATATAGCATTTCTATCATACTATTGGGTAAACCATTCAACATAGAGGTAAAAGAATGGTTAATACCAACAGTTTTATGCGCCATGATATGAAACAAAAATTATCAATTTGGTGGAGCGTTCATTTGGTATGCTCAAAGGAAAGCTAACATTTCTAGGGTTGGGTTAAATTAATGTTTTAAAAATAGGTAGGCCTATAGGACCATTACTGAAAAGTTAAAAGTTTATTGAAGAAACTCATACAAGTTAATGGTAGGGCTATAATCCCAGGAAAGTGTACAGGCATAGGCCTATAGAAGTTTAATTCAATAATAATAATAATAATTGTGTAGTCAATACAAAATATTGTACTGTTATTGTAATTTTAATGTAATTGTAATATTGTCATGCAAATTAGAATGAATGTAGGCCTAACAGAATTCGTAGCAGCATAAACAATGAAGACATAAAGACAACGAGTCAATTAGTAGTACGCCTACTTTTGTTGTCGAGGCTGGGGCTACACATTGCGATTTCAACGCGCGGCGAAACCAAAATGTTAAAATTTATGAGCTTTACAGTAATGCATCAGTATTACATACATTACCGGTAATTTGATACCAAATGCAGAGCATTTTTAATAACAGCGTTCTTTGTTAACCAAGGCTCTTGAAACCCAAGTGGATGAAGGCAAAGCCAGATCAATAGGTCTGTCCAATTTCAACTGTGAACAAATGGAAAGAGTAATTGCAAATGCTCGTATCAAGCCATCCAACTTACAAGTGGAGCTGCATGCGTATCATCAGCAAACAGAGCTACGCAAGTATTGTGCTGGTCACGGTATCCCAATTACTGCATATTCTCCACTGGGGTCTCCGGGAGCAAAGGATCATTTTATGAAGAAGTATAATTATAGGTAAGTGTCTGGCCTGCAAAGTAGCTGTAATTAATATAGGCCTACCTTAAAAGTTCAATGTAGGGTGTTGTTTGCACAGGTATGGTAGCCTGGAGGCAAGACATTAGGGTCGCTATTGCCAAATCTGAGACAAAGTTAACACCAAAGTAAAAATATTCAGGCTCTTGTTTGGGTTACAAACACTGAGAAGATAAACATTAGCACATCAGAGAGAGAGAGTGCATGTTTTATTTATCCGTCTATTCGATTCAGTGGCGTAGCTAGGAATTCAAAGGCCTGTGTACAAGGCTGCTCAAGGGGCTTTCTTGCCTCCTCTTGCTGTGGGCCCCTCAATCTCTTGGGCCCGGGCGCAACTACACCCCCTATTCATGACAAAAGAGGACTACATAATATGCACTATGCGGTCATCAGATTGGTGGTCTTGCCACTCAGCCATCTGAGCCAAGATCAGACAAGGTGATCAGTAGCCCAAGGTGGAATAATTAACCGTTTAAACACCTGCGACTGTTGAACAATCAAGAATTTTCTTGAAGAATTACTGAATTAAAACTACTGTAAAATTATTACTAAGAGATAGTCACACAGCCACTTTGTCTTGAAGAATAAGTGATTTAATTTTTTATTTAAAAATAACATATTTGTTTCTGTAGGTAGGGGTATGTGTTCTCTTACTAGGAATGATTTCGGGTTCAAAAATAAGGAAACAGTTCACACAAAGCAGGCTCCAGTTTGGTCTGGTTCTTGCATAGATATTCAATTGAATTGATTGAACCTCACCATTTTTGTTGTAATTATACAATGCCTTATATCTACTATATACTTTTGTTATGCAATGTGCATTGCATCTGCAGTAGGAGTGGCATTGAAAGGCTAGTGGTCTGTTTCGAGCGATATATTATCCAAAAAATAGAAGAAAAGCCAACTCAAAGCATAATACAATGACATTTCAAAATGCCATAACTCCCTCATTATTATTACGTTTGTATGATTGCGAGAAAATGATACAGTAGTTTATTCTTGATCAAGATCATCTTTACTTTAAATATTTTCATAGAAACATCAACACTTGGTTTTAGCAATATAATAATATCTCTTAAAATTCTATCTACTTCCCATCCATTAACAAGAAAGACCCAGGCATATTTTTTAAGTATTTAAGATTGCAGGAAACTAATATTGACATTCATTTTGTTACACTATCTACAGGTGAAAAAAAATTATAAAGTGACATTGAAGCCAAGTTTTCACGGATTCTTGAAAAACATGCTGCTTTGTTATGTCCAGTAGGGGTAGTCTGGTCGGCCTATAGGTGGTTGTACAAAAAAAGAACCCGGTTTCAAGAATTGGAACCGGATCGGAAAAGAACTGCTTCCTGGGTAACCAAAGTCATCCGTAACATTGTGATTTCATTGAAAACCTTTTGATGCCGATTAAAACTGTGTAACCGGTCGTGTTTCAGTCCAGATGCATTTCCAGACTTGTTAAACCACACCCAGGTGGTAAAAATTGCAGAAAAATACCAGAAAACATCAGCCCAAATCCTCCTGCGCCATCTTGTGCAGCAAGGCATCATTGTCATCCCCAAGAGTGCCAACTCTGAACGCATCAAACAGAACTTTCAGGTAAGTTTCACAATGTTCAGTATAAACTAAAAATACAAACTACAAGAGCAACATTTTCATAATATGTACAAAGTTACCAACTACTGGACCTGTGAGGCCTCCGTAAGTGGAGATGGGTATATTGGACAAAATGGAATGCAAGTCGTAGTCGTAGGGCACGCGTTTCAACTATTGAGCTACGCTAACAATTATGCCACCAACTTGTGCATGATGGTGATCGTGTAAGCACACATCACAGCAAAGATTGTTGCCTGTTTCAGATATTTGACTTTGAGCTGAATGAGACTTCGATGAAGGATCTTAACGAATTAGATCGTGCAAACAACGAGGGCAGGATTATAGATTTCCTTTTTTTCAAAGGGTACGTAAACTACCACCAATTACTATACTGTATTTACTATTTATTTACTCGATTGTAGGTCGCACGTAGAATTGACGATTGAAAGTCATAAAACCGGGCTATATTCGCATGCAAAAATGTTCCAACTACAAACTATGACCCGGTATCTCCACCATGCCAGGCATGTCGTGTTACATGAAGAGGATTGTGCAGAGCAATACACAACTGAAATTTAGTATGCAATCAAATATAAACATAGGTACTGATATTGAATTACAAGTTTTGATAAAATTAGGCCTAGGCCCTACGTACAGTACTACTGCACAAGCCTATTATTGTGTAATATTTTGACAGCATCCTACGACTTCTTTGGATACAAGGTTGATGTGATTGAGTGGTTACTTACCATGTTATTTTTTAATTATTAATAATTATTTGAATCGGTCATTTGAGAAACCGAATAAGTCATGTAACCAACCATTGTTCTGAGTAAAACGCAAAAACGTGCATTTAATACCCTGAAGTCAAATAATGCAGATTTTTTGATGTAGTAATTTAGATGTGGCATAGTTACATTGATTTTTGTTGATATTGATATTTATGAGCAGGTTATTTCATGATTACGAGGGTGTAATTAGCGTGGACTTATTTGGTTTCTCAATTAAATGGGGTGGGGATATATAAAATTAGTAAAAATAAGGTAGTATCATAAGTTTTTATGATTGTTTGTTACAGTAAACATAAAACTACATTTTTTAGAACTTTTTTAATTAAAATTTCTCGTCAATGAGAGCCAATGACTCATTTTACTGAAAGTGACTTGTTCCGTTTCTCAAATCAATACAATTGTTTCTTCAGAACGTATGGACTGACATTCGGTTTCTCAACTCAAAGGGAAAATTGACACCCTGTAATATACACAGGCATGGTCGAAAAATATCTCGTTTCTCTACTAATCGATAGGTCTTGAAATTCTGAAGAAAATGGCTCTTAACTCATTTACGCAATGACTTATTTGGTTTCTCAAAACCAATTCATTTAAACTTTTTAAAGAAGAATTTCAGGATATTAGGCCACCCATACCCACAATAGGCTATAGCACAAATTATAATACTGCAACCTAGATTTGCACGTAAACCAGCATCTGGAAACTTGAATGCGACCTACAATCGAGTAAATAAATACGGTAACTTCTCAATCAAAATATACCCATATTCATGTTCTTTCTTCTTTCAGGGTGGAGAAACACCCAGAATATCCATTCAAGCAATAAGGAGAGTAGTATTCAGGAAAATGTACATATGTATAAGAAAAAAGGAAATACATTAGTAGGCCTTCTAGTGTGTGCAATTAAATGCAATATAAAGTTCTTATTTTAAGAAAGACCAAAACATTAAGAAAGTAAAAATCTTTATTGGAGAATTGAGTTGTAATCTACATAGGCCTATATAAACAATAGGGCAATTTACAATTTGCAACATGAGTTTCAAATGTGGACTAAAAAATCTGACTATGAATAAAAAAACATGCTGAAGTGTCTCTCCCACATATTTAATTAAGGTGAGTTTAGTTGGGAAATGTTAAAACAAAAACATATTTCATAACCAATACCATTGGACAAGGTCTGGAAATTACTACAGTAACTGTATTTATCAATGAATATTGAATAGTGAACACATGAAAGATGTGGAAGAGTTATTTTGGTTGGAAAGAAAGAAGTGGAAAAATTTGTTTGCTAAACCCAAGCTGACCATGCCAGAAGCAGGGAACGGCGATGAATAATGATGATGAATTATAGTAATTTTGTTTCTTTTGAAGGGTAAGAAAGGTACCTACAGTAGATGGAATTAATTAGAAATGTTATTATTAAATACATTTTTAGAGAGTGATTGGATGAGCGTAGCGAAGATTCCATTTCACTACACTGGAGAAAAAAATTCAGAATGTTTTTTTTTCCTGTTTCTAGTGTGAAAAATGCCTATCGGCTACTTAGATTGGAGAAGGGTTGACAGGTTGGGAAAGCAAAGAGAACATAAATCCCAGCCTGAAGGGCTGGGGGCGACAAAACTTTTCACCTGCTGATGACAACTGCAGCTAATTTAAAGTTGTTACCTTAATCCACGACGCGTTTCGTCCTTCTGGGACTCATCAGGCAGATGGTGGCCACTAAAAATCAGCTAACTACATGCAAACAAAACTCACAACACATAACCAAACCTGTGGTAGGGCCACGCAAGAAGCAAATTCTGCATGCATGTTGTCATCATCAGCAAGGTTACTTCAAACACCATTCATACTGAGCCACACCGTCAGCACAACCAGTAAGGGGGCTTCCCTCCCAACTCTAGTGCTCGGGAGACAAAACATCCATGACTCACCCTGGATTCGAACCAGGACCCTTGGCAACAAGAGAAAAGCTGCCCCTTCTGTTGCTTGGCCAGGGTGCCTCTTCATTCATACTTTAAAAAAAACTTTCCACCTTTCCTATCTCTGACCCCTTTTTACTTTATTTTATTTTATATATATATATATATATATATATATAATAATAGGTAGTTGCCAACAGGCTAGGTATAATCAACGTGGATAGAGATAGGAGTCACAGCTTACCTGAGATGTAGAGGTGGCTGCCATAGTAGAACACAGATAAAAATATACACAAACTAATCACTTAATAGTCACGAGACGTTTCGGCCTTGCCTTCTTCGGTCGAACATGGCAGCCACCTCCACATCTCAGGTAAGCTGTTGACTCCTGTCTCTATCCACGTTGATTATATATATATATAATTTTTTATTTATTTTTTAAGTATGAATGAAGAGGCACCCTGGCCAAGCAACAGAAGGGGCAGCTTTTCTCTTGTTGCCAAGGGTCCTGGTTCGAATCCAGGGTGAGTCATGGATGTTTTGTCTCCCGAGCACTAGAGTTGGGAGGGAAGCCCCCTTACTGGTTGTGCTGACGGTGTGGCTCAGTATGAATGGTGTTTGAAGTAACCTTGCTGATGATGACAACATGCATGCAGAATTTGCTTCTTGCGTGGCCCTACCACAGGTTTGGTTATGTGTTGTGAGTTTGTTTGCATGTAGTTAGCTGATTTTTAGTGGCCACCATCTGCCTGATGAGTCCCAGAAGGACAAAACGCGTCGTGGATTAAGGTAACAACTTTAAATTAGCTGCAGTTGTCATCAGCAGGTGAAAAGTTTTGTCGCCCCCAGCCCTTCAGGCTGGGATTTATGTTCTCTTTGCTTTCCCAACCTGTCAACCCTTCTCCAATCTTTTTTTCCTGTTTGTATTTTTGTGTGTCTGCTAACACCAGCTGCTAAACCAATACTCCACTTACGATGAAATTTTGTGGAGGCCTTCGAAATATCTGAACTTAGAACTGCCACGTTTTTGACCACAATCGAAAAACTATTTCTCATGAAAATCGCAATTTTATGATTTTTTCCCCGATTTTTTTAATTTCTTCGACTTACCAGGTATAACACCTACATGCTTTATCCGACTATAAAGATTTTTTCACAGAACCTTAATTTTATAAATTAATATATTCGTGTGAAATTTGAACATAACCGAAAAATTATTTCTCATGAAAATCACAATTTTACGCTTTTTTTGGGGTTTAAAAAAATTAAGCTCATCCAACAACGCGCCTGAAAAAGCGTTTGCGAAGCTTCCTAGTTTAGACATGAATGAGTGATGTGTAGCCTATGGACAAGAAATTAGCCAGGATCCACACAAATCTTAAAGAGTAGGGCCTATGGTACACCATTGGACAGACATGAAGCAAGGGTTAGACAGTAAAGATCCTAATGCAGAATTAAACATGGCTTGATCGCTATAAACGACATTTGGCATTTTCCAAGTAAGTTACATTAGTACTAGATGAGTAACTACAATCAACAGTGATATTAAATAATAAGAATGTGTGTAAGAGTTGTAAAGAGTCGAGGTGTCTTACTTTCATCAGTTATATCTTTGATTCACTTTTGTCCCAGGTGCACAAGTACATTGGATTTATGCAATGCCAATAGTGTTATTGAGAATAGTAGCACTAGTCCAGTGTATTCCATGCAGACTTTGAAAAGGGTATAAGACCTTACATACTATACAATATAGGATCTTGCCATCACGAGATAGGGAAATACACTTTAAACTCGGCATGGAATACACAGTAGTGCGATTTGTACCTACGTAGTAATATAATAACAGTCAGTAGATAAATGAAAAAAGCATTTTGTGTTGCAGATGTTATATATTATATAAGTAAAATATATTTTTAAAAATGCTATATTTTAATTGAACTTTTATGATATAATTTTAAAATAAATAGAAGAGGTAATTCAAACATATTATGTTTATGTGCATGGTTAAAAAAATATGCAATAAAATGCTTTAAAAACAAAAAAATATGTAGTAATTCAAAATCAAAATGCTATTTTCAAGCAAGTCTAATTATGAGTTTATTTTTGTGAGATTAAGGATTAACAACAATACTGGTATAATGAGTTTGAATGTACACTTATTATGTAGGTTGAAGGTTTGTTTACAGAAGGCGGTAGAGCATCTTGCGTTGCATGCGATGTTGAAGTTCACCACGGCGAATCATGGTATGAATAACTTTGTAGATGGCTCTCTCGGGATATTTCTGTAAACATAACGTTCATTGTTGTGATTTTTGCCTTCTATATTTGCCTTCCAACCAATTTCATGATGAGCTTGTTATCTACATACCTGTCTAGTGAAGTCCTGAACGATATTATGCTCGGACACCTGCGAGCCAATGGCAAACCTCCGCTTGAGTTGCTTCTCGATACGAGTGAGCATCTCGTGGTCTTCTTCTGTCGTGAAACCTTCTGCACCGGCCAAACTACCGGACATCGCCGCGTCCAGTGTCGACACTTGGAACAAGCGCAGAGCCTCTGTGGTCTGCTCTTCTACTGCAAATGGATGCAGCTGGATCTTGGCTAGGGACTCCGCAATACGAATAATTGCCTCCAATTGCCTACAAAATATCAATGAACAGAAGAGATATTAATATTACATATCATACAATTTTGCTATGTAGTAAGGATGTGCGGGTAGTGATATATGAACTCGGTCGGGCTTGGGTCGGGTAATTGCAAGTACCCTATGGTTCGGACTCGGGCTAAGGTAGTGTAAAATTCATATTTTTAATGTTAGGATTGGCCGGAAGCTAGGCCTAGACCAACATGGACTTTATTTTGCATGATGGAAGCAGATGCAAAGAAAATGAAGTTAACTAATTAACTAGGAAAACGCCAAGGTCGTTGTTAGACAAGTGAGCGAGTCATGTATTGAGTACCTGGGAATATTTGCATTTAAGTGTTGTAGATCTCGCAGTGGACAAATTTTTCAAGAAATAAAGCAATTAATGTCTTGACTGGAAATATTTTATGAAGTTCTGCAGAGCGAGCGGTTAATTACAAAATTTTGGAAGGGCGAGCTGATCGATTCGGCAAGACTGAATCTATTATCGATCGTTTCGGGGAAAAAATCGCATCGATCGATATATCAGCAACTAGGGTTGTGCGAACCGTTTGAAAAGACAAACCAAACCGAACCTTAAATCCGGTTCGGTTCGAAAATTATTTTGAAAGTCGAACCTTGAACCGAACCTTTGAAATTCCCGCTTACGGAAAGCCACGCCTTCCGGAGCGACGCCTACAGCATCGACCGATCGATACAAGTCTACCGCGGTCGCCGCTCGATAATCGAAAGTCGAATTAGCGCTGTAAGCAGTGCATATGCAACTTGCAAAATCTTAAAATGGCGGATTTTTCTTGACGCGTAAATATTCTGGACACTTGAGATAGCAAGAAATAGTTATTTATTGTTGATGCTGGTGGATTTTCTTCAGGCGAAAAAGATTATAATGGCATCGACGCGTAATTTTATCGATCTACTAATGAGTTTTCATCGGAAAGTAACGGTCCAAATGTAAGCAGTCCGAGCTAGGCCTAGCCCTAGGCTGCGGTAATGTCGATTTTGTCTTCAGGTTTGGCTATGAAAGTGATATTGCCGCTTTATTTCATTGTTATTTCTCTATGATTTCATCGATCTTGTAATGATTTTTCATCGGGAAGTGATGACAGTCCGAGTGTAGGCCTAGAGTATCCCGTAAGCCTACCTAGGCCTAGGCCTAGCCCTAGGGCTAGGGTGACCTAACCAAGACGCGTGTTTTTTTAACAGTTCCATTATTAATGTTGATTTTGATGTGTTGTCTTCAGGTTTGGCTATGAAAGTTGCATTGCCGCTTAATTTGATCGATCTTATTATGATTTTTCGTCTGAAGATGGTTAGGCTAGGCCTAGGCTACCCTACCCCTAAAACGTTTTCCCCACATGATTAAAAAATAAAAATACATCAGAAGAATCCCTGGACATTTATGACAAGAATGCGCTGTATTTGATCCTTTGAAAAAAAAAGGTTCGGTTCGAGGTTCGCGAACCTTATAAATGCAGGTTCGAGGTTCGGTTCGAAATATAAAAATCCAGGTTCGCACAACCCTATCAGCAACCCTACATAAAACTGATAGCGCAGGCAAGGGGGACGTAACGTGTTGGTGTATTTTGCCGAGTTAATAAGCTAAACCTGTGATAGACCCCTTTTGGGTCCCACCCACCCCAAATGTATCCCACCCCTGACCTCCCTTCCCTGCTGAAAACAACTCCAATGACGAATCCAATGGCCAACTACAGACCTAGATGTAAACGTTTTCTTAAATGACATGTAGTATTTATCTTCCTTCAAGTGGTTTAACGGTTTTGATGAGGAATTGAGGGTGGTAGCATAATGGACAATTAAATAATTACAAATTTTGTCCCACCTTTAACAAAACGTACATTTTTACCAAATTGATCACAAACTTTCCACTGAAAGATTCTAATTTTGACTTTTTTTTTACCCACATCACTAGCAGAGAATAAGATACGATAAATCTTAAAATTGAATTGTGAATTATTCCATCAGATGGCCCCTCGCTCTGGAGTCAACATGGACATGCGGAGCTAAGCGGCGACAACCGTCAGCCAGCTAGCCAAGTGGCGATCATCATTTGGAAGTTTATCGATAGTGCTAGATATGCATGTTGAATGTTCCTACACATTTACTATAGGCCTACTATTATTCACGTCAGGCATAGAACCCTATTCTCCCATAATGCTGTGCGCACGATAAAGATGACGCGAGTGATTCAGAAATTTTTTACAAGCCGCACATTGTGGTAAATTTCCATGAAAATTCAAATGGGTTCGGGCAACTCGGATCCCTGAAAAGGTGGAACCAGTTCCGGATTTTAAAACCAGATGTTATTACTACTTCTTGTCGCACACATTACAACCGCTCAAAATATCCTTTTAAAGTAAGCGGTAAGACAAAAATAGACCTAGCCTACATTATGAACTTATTTGATGGCATATTTTTAGAACGATTGTGAACCATTCCATCATATGGTCCCTTACTCTGGAATCTGGATCAACATGGACATGCGGTGCTAAGCAGCAACAATAAACCAATCCACATCCACACAGAACGATTTTCAACCATTTAAACTTTAAATTTTTTCAACAAATCCTAAAAAATTATTGTAGGGATGTTTAAATGTAAAGCTTTACTTCATGAATTTGAAATTTAATAGAGGCCTGTGATCTTGAAACTGAAAAACATTGTAGAATCACCAATCTACAAAATGTTTAGGGTCAACCCAGCAAGCTGCTAAAGGCAATACAGTTGATTCAAAGAATTAGGACCGACCTGACAGTGATTGGAATGGACAGTCGTTTCTCAGTCTCCAGTTCATGCTCTCGAGTGCCGCTCCTCATCAAGACGTAACGGTTCTTCAACTTCTCGCCAGCAGCTTCAGATAGTCGTGGACCACAGTGACTAGAAACAAGCAAAACAACATAAAGGTCCATTTTTAATACAACATAAATTGGCTAAGGCGCTACCCGGAAAGTGGGAGACCCGGGTTCAAACCCCAGGCGTGATAGATTTTGTAATTTCTGTATTGTATTAAAAATGAACAAATACACCTATGGGAGTGTTTCTTGATCAATGAAACTGAGAAACATTAAAATCATTACAACAAACTAGAAATCTCACTTTTTTATTTAAATTTTATTTTTCATTTTATTACAAAATTACAACAAACTACAAATCTCACAATTTAGTAGGATTTTATTTTTATTTTATTAAAAAATTAGCATTCAAAGTAGACATCACCCTACATACAGTTAATTACGATGGAAAATTTAAAAATACTTAAAATATCACGGTTATTTATTTAAAGTCTATTCACTATTCTATTCAGTTAAAAAACTGGTTAACAGAGGACAACTAAATAAATCTAGTTACATAAATGCCGACACAACCAAGAACTAAAGTTAAGTAAAATTTGAAATAGTTGATGAGCGTAGCAAGCGAAGTGAAGATTCCATTCCACTACACTGGAGAAAAAAATCCGGAATGTTTTTCTTTTTTTTCCTGTTTGTATTTTTGTGTATTTGTTAACACTAAAGAAACCGATATTCCAATTACGATGAAATTTTCTGGAGGCCTTCGAAATCTCTTAACTTAGAACTGCCACGTTTTTAAGCGCAATCGAATAATTATTTCTCATAAAACCGCAATTTTACGATTTGTATCGATTAAAAAAAAATGTCTTCGACTTATATATAACACCTACATGCTTTATCCGATTGTTATGATTTTTTCACAGAACCTTAATTTTATGAATTAATATATTCGTGTGAAATTTGAGCGCAATCAAAAAATATTTTCTCATGAAAATTGCAATTTTACGCTTTTTTCGCTTAAAAAAATTCTTCCGACTTATAACTAGAGGTGTGCTAAAATGATTTTATTTTTTCTATAATTTCGTTTTTTAAATTGCAAAAAGTGGTGTTATATGTTTTTATTCTATTTTTGCCTTTTTGGCATTGCAAAATTGTGATGTAAACTATGATATTACTTAAAATGCATGTAGGAAATTCCAATATGCTCATAAGTCACACCTGGTTGTTTTCATTTCATGGGTACCACCTAGTGATTGCTCCTGCAGCCGTTTGCTGACAAAGATGGGAACATCACAGCACAATTTGATCAGAAGAAAGTAATTTACAATAATTTATACGTATTATTTTCATTTTAGCTTGTATTTATCAGCAAGATTACGGTTAAAAGTGTATTATTAAAGGAAATAGCAAAATTTGGTTTTATTTAGCAAGTAAGCCCCACTATTTAATGGTGTTGTATGGTTTTATTACCATAAAGTGGTGTTATTTTGGATTTATTAAATAAAACGAAAAATACAAACCTCTACCTATAACACCTAGACCTACATGCTTTATTCGATTGTAATGTAGTGTTTAATGTAATGTGCGCCCCTGATCCTCATGTTGTCGTTGTAAAAATTAAAACAATATTACCAAGCATGTCTCGCAGGCCATAGCAATAGGAAAACAAAATCAATTTCAATACTAACACATGGCAGCTCAATGCACGCTCATCCAACAATGCGTCTGAAAAAGCATTTGCGAAGCTTCCTAGTAATATTATAACAACAATGCAAAATAAGACAATATTATTTTGGTAACAAATTCAAATTGGATAAATAAAAAAACTAATAACCAAAATAAAAAGAAGGGGAAAAGAAAAGAAATATCAGGAACAGCAAATCCGGGAGTAAATCAAACTTTTGCGGAAGGATCCACCCAATGCGAATCTTCATTCTTCTGCTCAATCTTGATTACAATTTGACTAATATAAATAATTATATCAGACATATTGATGATTGTATACCCGTAAGTCAAACTGAATCACAGCAATGACACAGGACACCTAACTCAAGTTGTGGGCTCCACCAGTGGAAAGCAACCAGAGAAATATTTTCATTTTGAAATTATGTCATCAAGGTTGAATTAATAACAATTAACAACTGACTAAAAATGTGTATAAACAAATTAGCATTCTCACATTTAGATACTGAATACAGATTCATGTCCTGCTTGTCTTGCTTGCTTCATGCCTGAGTCCGGGTTCCGAATTTCGAACTTGGTTTCAACTTTCAACTTTTTCAGCAGTCTTTTTGTACTAATCTTGAGATAAGCAGCGTCTTAACTCTAAACCGAAGTCGGCATGCATTAAAGTGCCCACGGTTCACGTTTTCAGTAGCCAGCCGCTGATACCGGACACCCTACAACCATGAGCTGCCTCCTGGGAGCCCGTACAGATAATAAACACACGTAACGGGCATCAAGTGCAACCGCACTCACCACTCGACCGACTTACTGCGGTTTAATTTGTCCTGTATCTTGATTCTTGAAATGTTTGCCATGTTGAATAAACCCATTGAATATTATGTAATGTGCTGTTTTTCACTCGTTAATCCAGTTGTGAATTTCAAAAACAATTATTTTGTGTTGTGCTTGTTCATGGTGAAAGAAACTAGGCCACGTCAATGTGTAACATTCTTATATTTTTATAAAGGTCATATTGCGGTTAGAGTGTGGCTCCCTCAGCTGCATTGCATAAGAAGTGGGATGGGGGATGTAGCGTCCAACTGGTAAGCACAGCATAATTTATCATGCCAGGCTAGACCACTCAAACTTTTAATGACAAATGGCTTCACATAAAGGCCACACCCCACTTTTTGGCCTTGATATTTTTTAAATACCAAAGGCTTAAACTTGTATAGTAAATAAATATACAGTAATTCATGAATAATAAAACGCAGTGGCCATGGACAAAACAATACCCGTGTCTCCAGAATGAACCTACCTGCGACAATAATGAATGAACTTCTTGATGAGCGCAAGCGGCAGTTCTCCCTCGGCGGGAGTCTCGGTGACCAGTCCGGCATTCATGTGTACGTTCAAGATGTGTTTGGCAAGTATGATATCTCGTCCCTCGTCGTGTTCGTCCTTTACGATGAAGATCATGTCGAATCGAGACAAGATGGTGGGCATGAAGTCGATGTTTGCCTCGCCCTTCATGTCGTCCCACCGGCCAAAGATGGAGTTGGCAGCCGCAAGAACCGAGCACCGAGAGTTGAGGGTCGTAGTGATGCCGGCCTGTTAACAATGAGTGGGACACGGTAAGGTTAAGGTTTGGCCAACGGTTACTATAATTGAAAAGGAAACATATTAAAAACAAATAAATTTGTTGATTATCGATCGATTTATTGAGTAGCAATTGGATGATAAACTAAGTAAATTAACAATGATAGGCCTAACTAACCATTTTCAATCATATATCTATCAATAAATAGTCTGTAGCTATAAAATAAATACAGTTTTGTTTTATGCATTTGCATAACAGAACAATGTTCCTCGAAGAATGGTCTAGAGGTAAGGTGGTCTGTGGTGCTCCCTAGAAATACTTCTTTCTACTCTATAGTTATGTTGAGTTTAATTTTTGGATCCAAGCAACAACTGGAGAGGCAGCATTTCTCTTTTCGCATTGGGCCTTGGTTCGAATTGCAGGGACAGATAAGGTTATTTTATTGCCCAAGCACTTATATCCCGTTTTTATTAGTACTCGCTTTAAACACTGATTGAAACGACGTGCGTAACCGACTTGCGTTTTCACCGACCGTCGTCCGACCGTCATCAGCAATCACAACACAATGGTAACATAACCTAAAATGTATTTATTGTATTAAGGGATTGGCGGTAAAGCATGTATTGATTGGTCTGGGATCGACTTATATGCAAGATACCTATCCACACTGTCTTGAATCAACAAGCGATATATTGCGTATATTTGAAGTTATATGTAGTTTGTTTACGTCGCTTGCAATCAGCTGGTAGCAGTGTGGCCGGTCATCTTCAAAGCTTATATTACGCGAGTAACTCCGAGTTTCGACGTGGGTTGAAATTCCAACTAGCGTTGCAACTCTGTGCGTTCAGAAATCAATAGGTCCAGATGGTTTATCAAGCTTTCTTATTAAGAAATGTGCAAGAGTATTAGTAGAGCCACTTACTTACTTAATTAATATGTCTCTTAATGAAGGTGTGTTTCCAAAAACTTTAAAGGTGGCGCGGGTAAAACCAATTTTGAAAGAGGGAAACACTCGTGACATCAGAAATTATAGACCAGTTTCAATACTTAATGCTTTTTCAAAGGTGTTTGAAAGAGTAATACTAATGTATAATAGATTGTCCAAATACTTAAGAGGCAAATGAGATAATAGCAAAAGAACAACATGGATTCAGAGAAAAGAGATCAACTGAAACAGCTCTTGCTGCCTTCATTGACAATGTTGTAACAGCGCTTGATCAGAAAAAAACACCAGTAGCCATTTATATGAATCTTTCAAAAGCTTTTGACTGTGTGGAGTTGGAGTATAATATATTAATAAGTTAACTGTTTTCATATGGAATTAAGGGAAATGCCCTGCAATGGATATATTCGTATCTACATGGAAGGACGAAATATGTAGAAATTTCTGACCATTTGAACATAAAAACTAAATCTGAGAGGAAATATATCAAACTGGGAGTACCACAAGGTTCAATACTAGGGCCTTTGTTTTTCAATATACTGATAAATGACATGCCATGTGCAATAAGTGAAGGGGATATGCTTCTGTATGCAGATGACGCAATCACCACCCTTGCTCATGTACTTATAGAAACATTAGAAAAGACCGCTTTTATCAGTTTTAACGAAGTGGCGCAGTGGCTGCAACCAAATAACCTAATAATTGGATGAGCGAAGCGAAGACTTCAATTTCACTGACCCCCCAAAAAATTTAGCTCCAATGTTTTTTTGTTTTTTTTGTTTTTTTTTTGTATTTTTGTCTGTTTGTTAGCAGGATTCCGGGCAAACGGCAAAAGCGATCTTGATGAAAATTTGTGGGGACCTTCGAAATCTCTGAACTTAGAGGTGTATTGTTTTTGGGTACAATCGAAGAAATATTTCTCATGAAAATTGTACTTTTACGATTTTTTTCGATTTTTAATGCGATAATTTCGTGCCATTTCGGCCGATTCTGACCAAACGGGTGGGGCTACAACGTTTATATTATACATGGACATTAAGGTTATGGTAATGTAGTACATTTTGAAAGAAAAAGTTGGAAAAATTAGACAGAATCCATAAAAATAAAGCTTTTAATATAAGTTTTTTACGGTTTAGTGCGATATTTTCGTGCCATTTGGGCCGATTGTGACCAAACGGGTGGGGCTACAACGTTCATATTATACATGGACATTAAGGTTATGGTGATGTAGTACCTTTTGAAAGATAAAGTTGAAAAAGTTAGCCAGAATCCATAGAAATAAAGCTTTTAATATAAGTTTTTTACGGTAAATAATTACATATGACAAGTAACAATAGGAACTTGACAACAATCACCTACAATGCATAGGCAGCAAAGCAAAACACTTGCAAAAGTAAAGATATCCCACGCAAACTAAAAACTTTAAAAAAAGCTCATCCATCAACGCGGCGGGACTTTAACGTTTTCCTAGTGAATAATAAGAAAACTAAATGTATGATATTCCCAAGGAAAAATATGGAAGATCAAAATATTTGTATCAGGTTATGTGATGAAGACCTTCCTATTGAACAAATAGACACAGCAAAGTTCTTAGGACTGTATATTAACAAATGCTTATCGTGGGTCATCCACACTGATTATGTAGCAAATAAAGCTCTTAATATATATGTCTTACGTAAAATGAAAATATATGCAAATAGAAATTTGCTGTTAGTAGTGTACGATGCCCCGATTGAGTCACATTTAAGCTATGGGTTAATAGCGTGGGGAAATACATAAAAAAAAAACAATTTTCACAAGATCTTTGTCATGCAAAAAAAAGCCCAAATGGCACGAAAATATCGCACTAAACTGTAAAAAACTTATATTAAAAGCTTTATTTTTATGGATTCTGGCTAATTTTTCCAACTTTTTCTTTCAAAATGTACTACATTACCATAACCTTAATGTCCATGTATAATATGAACGTTGTAGCCCCACCCGTTTGGTCAGAATCGGCCAAAATGGCACGAAAATATCGCACTAAAAATCGAAAAAAATCGTAAAAGTACGATTTTCATGAGAAATATTTCTTCGATTGTACCCAAAAACAATACACCTCTAAGTTCAGAGATTTCGAAGGTCCCCACAAATTTTCATCAAGATCGCTTTTGCCGTTTGCCCGGAATCCTGCTAACAAACGGACAAAAATACAAAAAAAAAAAAAAAAAAAAAAAAACATTGGAGCTAAATTTTTTGGGGGGTCAGTGAAATTGAAGTCTTCGCTTCGCTCATCCAATTATCATCAAACTAAAATGCAAATGTTCCCGGGTACTCAACACATGACTCACTCACTCATCTATCTACGACTTTGGCAATTCCCTAGTATAATCATTGCACAAATATTTGTGGTCGCATACTCTTGTTCAACTGATATACGCCAGGCTAAATGGGACGGCCAGCTAGTGTAGACCTACGATTACCTCCAGCGTCAATGTAGGCTTATGAAAAATTAAAGACAATTTAGGCCTATAGGTGAACAGAGAAAATGTTTTTTAGTTTATTTGGTTTCAGGGCGCGTTAACCGTTCGGTTATAATGCGCCACTCTAGCCTTAGTGATATAGGGAGGAAAATCCTATGCTGGTCAGAACAAGCCTCGGGTAGCTGTGAAAGAAAAAAGGAGGTTCTCACGTCGTGGTCGTCATCGTCTTTGGCATCGTTCGTATTATCATGGTCGTCGTCGTCAAGGAGGTCGTCGGGGAAGGGGTACGACGACTGCCAGTGGTCACATCTTTTCGGGGAGTAATATATACTTATCTTTTATACTAACCAGCTGATGTTTGCGAGATGGACTTACTCTTTCCTTGTCTTTTACGATTAGCAGAGCAATGCTCTGTGCCTTATGCCCGTCCATACGGCTTAGGCCTACGTTAAGCATACACATATCGTAAGTTAGAATAAAGTAGGATGGTCTAGTCTACGATTTTAATTATACCTTTATACGGTGTAATACTGCGTTTAAACTGCGGTTTTGCACTGCTTCTTGTTGATGGTATCATTATTAGTTAGTTGAAAAATCTAAACAAGAATAATGACAGTTTTAGAGAATGACGTATTGACAACAAACCAAAAGAAAAGACACTGACTTTGAAAGATTTAACACTGATAGTGACTATCTGAAATCTGAATTGTTTTTATATCGAAGGCTGTGGCCTATTTTTCATATGAAAAATCTAAACAAAATGCTATCGATATTTTAAAATATCACATTTTTATTTCTTGTAGGTTTAAATCACAATGGATCTCGCTGATTTTGTTAGCAGTTCTCAGTTAGTTCGTACCGGATGTCTGTTTAAAATTTCAGCGCATTCTGTTCAGCGATTCGGCTGATTTTCAACGTACACACACGCACGCAGAAAAACAATAAGGGCCGTTTAAGTCGAATGGAGATCACTATGTTCGCTACGCTCACTCGTTCAAAAAACAAACCAACTGATAGCCTACATTTAAAAAGGATCTTAGGACATTTCTTGTTGAAAAAGAACACTATGATATTGAGGATTTCTTGGCGGACAATAATAATGTCTAGAAAATACAATTTATTTTACATATTATAGATGCCTAGACTTATATTATCTAGTAGCCTATCTTATATTAGTGTAAAAGTCTATTTTTATTGTGTATTATTTAGGGCTGTGCGAGCCTAGAATTTTTAAGTCGAGCCGAGCCGAGTATTAAAAAAAAGCTTGATTTTCGAGCCAAGCCGAGCTTTTTCAAAAAAAAAAAAAAAAAAAAAATAAATAAATAAATAAATAAATAAATAAATAAATAAAAATGGTTAGGCTACATATTTTCTTGGGATGTCATCGGGTACCCAGTTCTAGAAATTACCCGGAGCCGATTATAAGATCAGGGTATTTTTCGTGACCGTTATTATTTTACGCGCTACGTCGATGCGATCTTTCCCGCGGAGCCTGCCCGCTGCCTGCAGAGTCGATAAAGAAGACCCGGGGAAATTTCTTTGTCGACTCTGCTAAAGATTAACTCGAGTTGACAACAGAGCGCGTTGTAAGCCAACAAATGACACCTGCGCGAACTGCGTGCGTGTTCGGTCGATCCAACCAACTCAACTCACAGCTGACGAAGAACAACGATGGTCGGTGTGGAACTTGTTGGAAGAAGAATTATTGCGATGTGATCATGTTTCTACGACCACGACGCATTGGATTGTTATTCCTTGGCTTATCTCCTTTCTTTCCTAGGCTTATTTTGCGACGAAAGCTTCAGGGCGGGCGATAGTGTGATAGGTTTTCCCACATGAGAGAGAGAGACACGTTTGCATTCTAGGCCTAGGCCTATCGCATTCTACTGCGTCGACCGTCGAGTCGGCTGTTGATCGCTGGCTCAGGCTGCCGGTGCCGCATTCTTCCGCGAAAGTCTTTGTTGACAAGACTGTCTGTTGAGTGTTGATGAAAATGAGCGCGTGTACTGCGTGATTTTGTAGGCTCGGCTCGAATAAATCGAGCCTAAAATCAAGCTCGGCTCGGCGCGAGCTCAAAACTGAAGCTCGAAAAAGCTCGAGAAATCGAGTACTCGCACAGCCCTAGTATTATTGTATTGTTGTAAAAGTGTATTTTAATTAATGTAAATTAGTTTTAGTATTTTCTATACATCCTAAATCAAGTCTTAGTCTTTTGAAAAGACGTGTTTAATAGCTAGCTAGCTTATAATGTATTGTTTAACTTGCTTATCTTGTCATAACATTGTAACATTATATGCTAGTATTAGGTATACAAAACAAGACAATGAAATGAAATGAAACACTACAAAAGTTACCCACGTTATCGGCCAACCCGCGTTAGAAATAGGGATAACTTCGGTTAACCGGAAACCGGTTTCGATCCGATTTTGAACGGAACCGGTTTTAAATTTTAAAACCGTTTTAAAAAAAATCTTAAATGGTGGCGAGACATGCAAGGGAAACTTCCTAGGTTATCTGAACGCAAGTGAGTGCCATTTCTCGGCTGCAGGGCTAATATTTTCAAAATCGAGATGACCCATCCCAACCAATTAAGGTCATCCGCTTTCCCGATTGTAAATATGATATGATATGTTGTTTATTGCCTTAGATAAATAAATACATGTAGATATTTAATTAGACTTTGACATTTGAGCCTGTATAGGCTAATTATGATATTACATAATATTACATAATACTATAAATATGTACTAGGCCTATATATATATATAGTTTAGATTGGAGAAGGGTTGACAGGTTGGGAAAGCATAGAGAACATAAAGCCCAGCCTGAAGGGCTGGGGGCGACAAAACTTTTCACCTGCTGATGACAACTGTAGCTAATTTAAAGTTGTTACCTTAATCCACGACGCGTTTCGTCCTTCTGGGACTCTTCAGGCGGATCGTGGCCACTAAAAATCAGCTAACTACATGCAACCAAAACTCACAACACATAACCAAACCTGTGGTAGGGCCACGCAAGAAGTAATATAATAAGTAATATAATATATATATATATATATATATATCCAGGGTAAGTCATGGATTTCTTGTCTCCCGAGCACCAGAGTTGGGAGGGAAGCCCCCTTACTGTCTGTGCTGACTGTGTGCCCCAGTATGAATGGTGTGTGAAGTAACCTTGCTGATGATGAGAACATGCTTGCAGAATTTACTTCTTGCGTGGCCCTACCACAGGTTTGGTTATGTGTTGTGAGTTTTGGTTGCATGTAGTTAGCTGATTTTTAGTGGCCACCATCCGCCTGAAGAGTCCCAGAAGGACGAAACGCGTCGTGGATTAAGGTAACAACTTTAAATTAGCTACAGTTGTCATCAGCAGGTGAAAAGTTTTGTCGCCCCCAGCCCTTCAGGCTGGGCTTTATGTTCTCTATGCTTTCCCAACCTGTCAACCCTTCTCCAATCTAAACTATATATATATATATATATAGAAAAACATACATAGAAGATGAGCTGGACCCTTATAATGGACCTTTCTTATTCAATGAATTGGAGCAAGCTATGAAAAAGCTGAGGAACAAGAAGTCACCAGGAGAGGATATGATTCATCCTGAATTTCTGAAAAACCTTGACAAAACTGGCAAGATGGCAATTTTGAACTTGTGCAATTTAACATGGCAGGGTAACATACCCGATGGGTGGAGAAAGGCCGAGGTAACACCTCTATTGAAGAAAGGCAAAGATGGCAGTAAAGTGGAAAGCTACCGACCCATATCGTTAACAAGCATGGTGGCCAAGCTAATGGAACATATGGTGAACTTCCGGCTACAATCTTATCTAGAAGCAAATAATGTACTGTCACCACATCAAGCGGGCTTCCGCAATAATAGAAGTACCATAGATCAAATAGCATACTTACAGCAAGATGTAAAGGAAGGTTTTAACATGAAGATGTCCACTTTGGTGACTTACATTGACTTTACGTCGGCATTCGACTTGGTGGATCGCAATAAACTCATAGAGATAATGAACAATCTTGAAGTACCAGAGAACATAGCTAGATGGACAAGAATGTTTCTAAGCCAACGTTTTATCAGAGTCAGGTATAACAACAAGAAGTCTCGCTATAGACAGACTAAGACAGGAGTGCCACAAGGTGCTGTTTTAAGTCCAACCTTATTTATCATATATATTGATGATTTAGCAAAGTATATACAAGACAGAAGTGAGGTTAAGCTTAAAATGTATGCAGATGATGTGGTACTATGGTATACAGGTAATAACAAAGAGGACATGGAACGGGAAATGAACAAAGCTTTAAAGGCACTAGAAGAATGGTAAAAAATGAATGGGATGGAAGTTAATATGACAAAGACGGTGTACGACTATCACACCCTTGGAAGAACGGTGGCCGAGTTCTAGTTCGAGTATGGAAGTGGGATCATCAACAAGGAAGAGAACCCATGCTACCTGGGTATGACTATGGACCAGAAGATGACAGGTGCTAAACATATAGAGAAAATATGTGAAGGGGCAAAAAGCAGACTTAAAGCCATACTATCACATTGACTTGTTGCTTACTTATGTTAAACCTAAATTTATTTTAAGAATTTAGAAAAAAAAATTAATTAAATCGGTCAATATTTAAACATGGTACGACCAATATTGTGGAAATTGTATGGTGCGTGACGTCACCACCCGTGACGTAGCTGGATGGCTACAGAGCTTCGCTACCGATCGACTCGAGTAAATGCGGCCGCTCACTGCCCGCCCATTCAATACCATCGGGCACAGGACGGGTCAGTTGAAAAGTGTTTGTTCTATGTACAGGGTGTTAGGAGCTCCCTTCATTTTCGAGCCTTCATACACAGAAAGTGAACAGAGGAAAAATCTCAAGAAAAATTAAGAAAAAGAAGCCTGGATAAAACAGTTTAGTGGCAGGAAAGGTGATCTTAAATGGTGTAGTTGTAATGAATGTACATCAATGGATACCGACACAGAGTGCTTATATTGTCACGAATCGGAAAAAATAAAAAAATTTGTGTGCTAATTTCGATTGTATTACTATCCATGATGGGTTCGAGCGTATTATTAACATTCATTCTCTCAACACTGCTAGGCAACAGTTTTTGTTACTCTCCACGTGTAAAGAACAACGATATATCTAAAGGATTTCAAGTCGCATACGGGAGTACTGTGGACTCTTTGACTAAAAGTGATTCCGATTTGACTTTAATGATTTCTTTATCATTGTAAGGATTAGAACAGTGTATTCATTTGTAACACGATTTTAACCCACGGAATTATATGAAAACCACATTTCTGTATCATAAACCTGATTTTGATTTTGTTGTCCAATACATCCACATTTAAACACTCACGCGTCACACATTAATTATTTATAAAACTAAGAATTATTCAGTATGTTTGCCGTCTCTTTGTATGACACACGTATCACTAACTTTAAAAACTACTAGAACCTAAAAGAAGACAAAATCCACACTTCAACTATATAGGCATGTTTGTTAACTGAAGTCACTGAGCCATCCGTACTCTTCACATATCTCGACAAACCTTGTAATGCTATTCACTATCACATTAATTAAATTAGTACATAAAACACTTGTTGAGCTGTCACTGTGCTAGAACAAATCTGCGAACACTCCATCCACACAGAATGTCAACCCCTTACTAAATACAACACATGTTCTAACCGAGTGTCTACCCTCGCCCGGCCGGCTCGGTCAGCTCAGCAGGTCCCCATCCACCCGCGTCACATGCCCCCAGGGGCGCGTCAAAACAAACCGTTGTATAGGGTATAGGCCTCATCCAAGGTTGCCAAAATGTCCGGCATTCTTATTTTTTGTACACCTTCTTGTATTAAAAAAATACTTCATCCATTGTGATTTAATGCCTTTAAATTAATGAAAAGAGTCGCCGGGGTGAACTGGGGTGCCCGTACAGAAGTACTTGCCACTACGTACAAAACATATATTAGACCTGTACTTGAATACGGAAGTGCATTACTCACTACAGCACCTAAGAATGCACAAGAGACCTTGGATAGAGTGCAGAACCAGGCACTGAGGATTGCTACAGGAGCAGTGAATTAATCAACACCTATTACTGCAATGGAGGCACTAACTAATACACAGCCTTTGGAACTTAGAAGACGTATGGCAGCTGGCAGTCTACATGAAAAGTTGCTTAGGTTGGATGAGGAGACGTGGAAGAGGGTACCATACGAGAAGCTGAAAACTCAAAAGACTTTCATAACAGCTGCAGAATAGATTAAAAAAGATTTGCTAGGAACTACAATGATAAGTAGTAAGTACCAGAATGTAACTACCAAAACCTAACATCAGAGTGGCCATGTTGGATGTACATCATGTTTTGACAGTGGATGAGTTGGAGAGGAAGAAGAGTGAGTACAACAAACAGGAGTTAAGGAGATGTACAACTGAATACATTTGTAAGCAATATCCGAAAGAGGAATGGTTGCATGTATACACTAGGGATGACTTCGGGTACCCGAAAACCGGTTCGGAACCGGTTCCATTACGATCCGGTTCCCCTTTTTCGGAACCGGTTCAATTTTTAACCTAAAAGTTGCCAAGGGCCTAGGCACAGACGAGAATAAATGAGCCAGAAACACCGGTGGTTGCAAAATTCTTAGGCCTACGTGAATGTTGCGTCACAATTTTGACATAGGCTTCGCCTAGGCCCATGTGTTGTGTTATAATAACATTGCAGAACTTGTTAATAACATTTTAATCATATACTAATTCTATTTTTCACGTTTTGATCACATAATCTAAACTTTATAAACGAAAACGAAAGCAAACAATCTTGTAGTTGTAGGCCATTGTTTGTTCAACTGTTCTCACTAAGCAGTTCCTACAATGTCTGGGACACGGCTCCGCCCCCTATCGAAATTCGAATCAAATTTACGAAAATTGAGAAAGAAAAATATGTGTAGGAACCGGTTCCGAACCGGATCCGGCGAGGGTGGATCCGGTTCCGGATTTTTCGACCCGAAGTCATCCCTAGTATACACTGATGGGTCTGCCTCACCTGGGGAGGGCATGGGTGGGGTGTATAGAAAGTAGCACTGAGGATGAAGAAAGGATAGACACAGAGATGGCAATCAATAATAATAATATACCAGATGAATCACCATGTTTAACAACAACAACAACAACAATTGTAAACACAGCAACTGCAATAGCAACATCACAAATGGAAACAGTTACTACAAGAAATCAAGAGATACTATCTGAGTGGACTGGACGCCTAAGAACTAGAAAGAAGCCTTGATAACCGTGCAAACGGGAAAAAAAAAAAAAAAAAAAAAAAAAAAAAAAAAAAAAAAAAAAAAAGCATGTTGGCCTAGCCATAGGGTTAGTTATTGACAAGACGGAGTAGGACTCGAGCCTAGCCAATGAGAGACAAGGAGCGTTCCCATTGGTTAGGGCCCTGTCCCCCACCTGTGGATTCATCTACCAGCAGGAGGTATATATACAGCCTGCTTCATCATCCATCTCATCATTCTTGAAGAAGCCACCAACATGGGTGGCGAAACGTCGAGCAGTGCCTCATCATCGACACGACGAAACAGCCCAGGGATCATACAGAAGACATCTACGGGTCGTGAAAGCCTACAACATCTCATCACTCACCTCTATGGGGAGGAAGTATTTAACATCTCACGCCATTATCATCAACTACATCAGAAGAAGACCAAGCTGATATGCCAGCTAGCTTTCCTGTTACGCTGTAGAGACCAGGACACGGTCCCATCATGGATCAAGATCAATCATCACCTTCGAGGACGGCGAACTGAAAACATCTTTCGCCGTGCCAGTAGTGCCCTGCTGAGAGCCAAAATACAAGAGACTAGGACGGAGCTAGACAGAAACGCCTGCCAACTCTATAAACATCATCTTCATCTTGGCCGCGTCTTATCCCGTGAATTGTGGGACAAGATCCACTCTTTGGCAGCAGAAAGAGCACAATGGGAACATCAAGTCATAACCTGCAGACACATGAAGAAGTTCAATAACCTTTACAAACAACAACATCCAGAGTGCACCTCGGATAAGCAGCAACAAGTTTCGACCCGTCGAGGGGACTTAATTGTTGTGGACCCGAGGTGCCACGAGTCTCCAGAACACACACAAGGAGAAAGTAAACTACAATATAACAACACAGTAGTTAATTTGACGGAAATTGAACTTGGGTGGGCAGCAAAATCCGCTCTTTCGAAAGGATTTAATTTCGCCTTAACACCTACGTCAACACCTTTGGAAAACATCATTGTTGGAATAGAGGCAGCCATTCGCCGTTTACCGAACGATAAGAAAGAGGAAGTGAGACAAGATACTGCCCGGATTCTACGAGCTAGTAAAAACAAGCCACCAATCAACAACATATTAAAGGTTGAACGTCAGGCATTGAGAACACTACGTGAAAATAAAGACATAGTTATACTAAAAGCAGATAAAGGAAATGCCACAGTTGTGATGGACGCCAGTGACTACAGCCTAAAGCTCAAAGACTTGCTTAATACTAACTCTTATAAGTTACTCAAAAAGGATCCAACAAAACGTTTCGAGAATAACATCACTAATTTACTTAGGGAAGCTCCCATGGATCCGAAGTTGGTAGCCGAACTGACACCACATGAATCTGTAGCACCCAGGTTATATGGATTGCCTAAGATCCATAAACTCGGAGCTCCTTTGAGACCAATTGTGAGCGCCATTAATGGACCTTGTCACAAGATTGCACGTTGTATGGCTCAACTCCTTCAACCCCAGGTAGAAGATGCGAAATCGTATATTAAAAACTCAAGCCATTTTTTAGACACCGTAAAAACCCTTAATTTAAAAGAATCAGATTTGCTTGTCAGCTTCGACGTAGTGTCATTGTTTACAAATGTGCCAGTCGATGAGGTGATGGAGATTCTTCACCTACGAGCTAAGAAGTATCTCCTTCCTACCACCATCCGAGACCTCATTAAGGGTTGTTTGAACTGTAGTTATTTTAAATTTGAAGGCGAGTTTTATCAACAAACTGAGGGTTTGGCGATGGGATCTCCGCTATCACCTGTAGTGGCCAATATTTTCATGGATGATTTTGAAACCAAGTTATTAGAGTCTGCACCACACAAACCAACCTGTTGGCTTCGATATATAGATGATATTTGGTTCGTTTGGCCCCATGGTAAACCCTTTTAGACGAGTTTCTGTTGTTCGTTAATGATCAACACGCAACTATAAAATTCACCATGGAGTTAGAATCTGACAGACAATTGCCTTTCCTGGATGTATTGATGAAGAGGAAGAGCAGATGGTTCCATAGGACACACAGTATACCGGAAACCCACGCACACCAACAGATACCTACATGCAGAGTCTCATCACCACCCTAAGCAGAAAGCGTCGGTGTTAAATTGTTTGACAACGAGGGCGAAACGCCTAGCAG
This sequence comes from Sweltsa coloradensis, assembly GCA_024449915.1. NCBI lineage: Eukaryota > Metazoa > Arthropoda > Insecta > Plecoptera > Chloroperlidae > Sweltsa > Sweltsa coloradensis. The sequence goes on along the minus strand of JAMZAV010006954.1, from coordinate 50,128 downwards.
ATGCTGACCACATAGAAAGTGAGTTAGATGAACTGAGGAAGGCCTTCAAACAGAATGGGTATAAAGAAAGAGATATACGGCAAGCTTTCAACAGGGTGACCAACAAAGATAGACCCACTCAACAAGTAAACCAAGAAGTGATTGCTACAGCGGTACTCCCCTATGTCCATAAAACAACTGATGAAATAAGTAGAGTTTTAAAAAGACACTCCATCAAGACCTATTTTAATACTGATAAGAAGATAAACTCTCTCATAAGATCGGTTAAAGGATCCGACCCTTTAGATTCATGTGGTATATATAGAATTACGTGTGACTGTGGAGAGGTCTATATAGGTGAGACAGGTCGCAAGATTTCTACAAGGATCAAAGAACACGAGAGCCATGTGCGACTGGGTTACGCGGCGAAGGCTATACCAGATGATAGAGGGGATCTCGATGTAAAACGGCATCAACGACTCTCGGCAGTAGCAGACCATGCCTTAGGAAATGACCACCAGATACAGTTTGATAAAACAAAGGTCCTAGTCAAGCAGATAACTGGTTGGAATCGTTTGTTCCGGGAAGCGATTGAAATTCGTAAACACAAGAATAACTTCAATAGAGATAGCAGTTTTCCACTGAGCCGTGCATGGGACCCAGTGTTGAAGTGGGTGGGGTGTATAGAAAGTAGCACTGAGGATGAAGAAAGGATAGACACAGAGATGGCAATCAATAATAATAATATACCAGATGAATCACCATGTTTAACAACAACAACAACAACAATTGTAAACACAGCAACTGCAATAGCAACATCACAAATGGAAACAGTTACTACAAGAAATCAAGAGATACTATCTGAGTGGACTGGACGCCTAAGAACTAGAAAGAAGCCTTGATAACCGTGCAAACGGGAAAAAAAAAAAAAAAAAAAAAGCATGTTGGCCTAGCCATAGGGTTAGTTATTGACAAGACGGAGTAGGACTCGAGCCTAGCCAATGAGAGACAAGGAGCGTTCCCATTGGTTAGGGCCCTGTCCCCCACCTGTGGATTCATCTACCAGCAGGAGGTATATATACAGCCTGCTTCATCATCCATCTCATCATTCTTGAAGAAGCCACCAACATGGGTGGCGAAACGTCGAGCAGTGCCTCATCATCGACACGACGAAACAGCCCAGGGATCATACAGAAGACATCTACGGGTCGTGAAAGCCTACAACATCTCAAGAAAATAGTGATAATGTCGGACTCAAAGACAGCAATTCAGGCCATTGTATGTAAAAAGAGAGGGTGAATAATGAGGTGAAAGAATGCAAGGTACTGCTGCTAGGGCTTTATTATGATGCCAGACAGGTAGTGCTGCAATGGATTCCAGCACATTGTGAAGTGTATGGTAATGAGACGGCAGATTACCTGGCAAAGAGAGGCAGCAAAATGCCCCAAGTATTCAAGAATCTGTCACATTCATCGGTAAAGGCACATCTTAGCACAGCAACCAAGAGGAGAGTGCAAAAAGAGTGGATTGATAAAGGGAAAGGAAAAGCATGGCAAAATATAATACTGGAAAGGTCAAACATCATGAAAATAGACGGACAGCTACTGCACAGTTTAGAATTCAAACAGGACATGATCTGCTTGCAAAGCACCTACATCGGATAGGAAACACTGATAGCAGTACCTTCGGTCTATGTGGGAAGGAAGAACAGAACAGAGAGCATCTGATGAGATGTTCAAGTCTTAAAGACTAAATTGATGCCCTCCCGCTCGGCATGAACTATGAGGAAAAAGAAACCTGTCTCTACTGGAAAACCAGGAAATGCATGATGGCCCAGTAAGCCAAAAATGCGGGCATATGAAAAGAAGAAGATATTTTAACATACATACAGGTATACATTTACAGTACATTTTTAAAGATACATTTAACATAAGACTTACAAATATGAAGTTGATATAAAATTACTAAAGGATCCATTTTCATATTCAAGTCCACAGAAAATTAATATTCGTAACATTAGTTTTTTGTAATTGGACCAGTATTAGTGACTTATTTCACATTCACATAGTACATTACTTATACATAGGTCCATAGGTACCTCCAATTGCAAAAAAAATAATAAATTGAACAATGTTTGAACCATGGTGGTATATATCTTTAGGTGATTTCACTTGCGTATCCAGCAATGCTATTTTTGTGGTCGCTTAATGCACGCAGTTCAGACGGAATCCGCCAGGATCGCGACGTGTCAGGTGGTAGTCACGTGACGAGAAAGTCGATAAAGAAGTTTTTCTAAACTTCTTTATCGACTCTAATACCTCGAGAGATGGCGGTGTGTATGCACTGTATTGAAGGCCGTGCATTCAGATCCGTAGGCGGAACATTCGAATTTCCGAATTCGAGCCATCTGATTGGTCCCCAAGGCCGCCATCTTGTAAGTTCTATGTCACGTGACTACCACCTGACACGTCGCGCATTCTGTCGGCGACCGCCTGCACTGCGTGCATTAAGCGACCACAGAATTCTGGCAGTGAAATCACCTAAAGATATATACCACCATGGTTTGAAACTGAAGGCCCTACCTAATGTATTTGCATTGTTCTGGCTATTGTTAGGCTTTCAGCCCCATTTTTCTTCAAAATAGATTTTTAAGGAGTAGTATGCTTTGCTTAATAGGAAGTTTTTCACTGATTCTTTGAATTTGTTGATTGCAGTAATTTGTTTTATTTTGTTAGGGAGTTTGTTATATAGTTTAAATGCCGCTAAAGTAGAAGCAACAAACATCCTCGCCACTCCTAACTAGGGCTGGGCTATGATGACCTATGACATATCAATATCATTCAATTATCGATATCACACAAAAAATTTCGATACCATATCAATATATCAAAATCAAAATGTAATTATTTGTAATTTATTTTTTCAAAAATCATAAAATTATTAAAAGAGTGGGTCTATTTTTCATAATTTGTGGCCAAATAGGGTTGATAAGGTATAACCCCATAACTAGGGATGTGCGAGTCCTGATTTTTGGATTCTAGTCAAGTCCGAGTCCGAGTCCTAAAAATTACTCGATTTCGAGTCCAATTCGAGTCGGAGTCTTAAGTAGGCGTACACAGCACCTTCCGCAAATGTTGATACAAACATTATAGTGACATATTTTTATAATTTGTGCCAAAAAAGGTCAAAACTTCCAAAAAGAATACAAATTTGTATCAAAAGACTGAGGTTATTATTATTATGACTCAAGTAATCAGAGTTGGTAAGGTAGTGCCAAAAATAGATAACGATTTTTACGTTTTTACACTCGCTCACGACCCGGCACCTCCACAAAAATCATATATTATTTTTTTCAAATGTTTGCGACTCGTCTTTGAATCCCATCGAGTCGAATCCCAAATATCCGACTCAATTCGAAATTTCGGGTACTCGCACACCCCTACCATAAACCTATTTACAGTATTTAACGATTTTTACGATCTCACAATCACGTTTTATGACCCGTCAACTCCACCAAACGCACCAGCCAGGTTAATATAATTTAGACTAGGCCTACCTCCACCAAAATTACGAAATTTAGCATTTTTTGTGTAAATTTCGATAAGAAATCAAATATCGATATCGTATCGAAATATAGATTTTTTGGCCCAGCCCTACTCCTAACCCACAACAAAATAATATGTATATTTTTTTTTTTTGAAAACCGGTTCCAAACCATTTTTGGTGTTTTGAAATCGGTTAGCGATTTCCCTTACCGATGTCATCCCTAGTTAAAAAGTGAGTAATAAAAATGGGGTGTTAAAGGTTGTCTGTCTGCCGTAATATTTCTGCAGGCCTCCTCTCACTCCTGCACTATGACAATCATCACATACGAGCGCAATCGTCAAAGAAACAAGTATGCCCACAATGATTGAGCTCGGCATCATTTGCCCAGTGTCTTGAAGCAAAGCGAATGACCATGCAATCTCCCCCAACCTCACTCACTATTATTTATGAAAGGCACTGCACTGCACTGCACTACACAACTACAGTACTACTACATCGCTACCAAGTACTTGAATTTATTTGCACTGGTGATCACACAAAAGTTTCTGCATTATTTAGATGGAGAGTAAAAAACGTATACAAAGTAAATTCACTTGTTTATGAAGGAGTGTTTTTGTGTGAAGCCAGCGTTTTTTAAAGTAGACACCATCCGCCTGACGAGTCCCAGAAGGATGAATGTGTTGTGGATTAAGGTGGGCCTACTAACTTTAAATTAGCTGCAGTTTTAGTAGTAGGTGAAAATGTGTTGGCAAACCCAGCCCTTCAGGTTATGATTTGTTTTTGTTCTCCATTTTTTCCCAACATGTGCTTTCCCACTTTTCTCAAACTCTGACAATACCTATATTAAATCAAGTGCACCAACCTTGGCAATCGATATGGTCTGCTGTTCCATGGCCTCATGAATTGCCACTCTGTCATCTTCCCTCATCTTATCGAACTCATCAATGCAGACAACTCCGCCGTCGGCAAGTACCATTGCACCTCCCTCCATGATGAAGTTGCGCTAAAACAAAAACCCATTTTTCATGAGCTGTACAAGTACAGTATAAGTTACTGTTATCTATTAAGGTTGGAACTTGACATCGATGTCGAAGCAAAATTGGCTTTCGATTCGACATCAATTTGGCACCTTTTATTTATTTTTTTATTTTTTTAGGAAAATCGATTTTGGAAGTATACATTTTTTTTTTATATCCTTCCCCATTTCCAAACTAGTGTTCAGGTTGGGGGGAGCGTTTGCTCCATTTATTCAAGCTATTTTGGCTCTTAGCTGCCGGTTAGCCAAACCTGACACAACTACTTCAGCCTCCTCTTCATCGGACAACTCTACCATATCCTGCTGCATTTTTACCAAGTCTCTCCATTTCTTCCGATCTTCCCACCATCTTCCCAATTCTACATCTACCCAAGATACGTCTCTCTCTTCTACGCTTTGTTTAATTTGGTCTATCCACCTATCTCTTGGTCTTCCTACTTTTCTTTTATTCCCTGTTAACCTTGCAAATTCTCTTCTTGGTATTCTTTCATTTTCCATCCTTTTCATGTGTCCAAACCATCTCAGTCGCTCCCTTCCAATACGCCACCTCAAACTTTCAACACCCAGTTCCTTCCTTATCACACTACTTCTCACTTTATCCATTTTAGTTAACCCCAATACACTTCTAAGAAATTTCATTTCTGAGGCAACTAGACGATTTTCACATTGTTTTCCCAGAGTCCAGGTCGCTGAAGCATACGTCAGTATTGGGACGAAATATAGTTTGTAAAGTAGCAGCTTGCATTTTCTAGGCATATCCTCATTCCATAACAGTTTCCTTACAGATTGGTAGAAACCTTCTGCTAGGTTAACCCTTCTAGATATTTCTTGGTCAATTTTAGCGTTACTACCTAACATACTGCCTAGGTATTTAAACTCTAACTTTCTCCTTATCTCTTTGCCTCTTAAAACTATTTTCTTCTCCTTCGGCACGATACTTCTTTGCCATTATCAGTTGCTCACTCTTACTTTGACTTAACTTCATGTTGTTTGCTTCTGTAACCTTACTCCATGCATCTACTCTACGTTGCACTTCTTCATGAGACTCACCCCATACAACAATATCATCTACAAAGATCATTGTTTTCGATGATTGGTCTCTTTCCGGCTCTGCTTCTCTGAGCATAAGATCCATCACCACTATAAATAAAAGTGGCGACAATACACTGCCTTGCCTCAGACCACACTCCACCTTGAACCATTCAGTTCTTCCATGGCATGTTTGTACACAACTCTTTCCATTCACGTGCATGGTTTTAATACGTTCTATAAGGTCATTGTCTACATTAAACGCCTGCAAGGATGCCCAAACTGTATCCCTTGGTACAGAGTCATATGCTTTTTCAAGATCTAAGAACACCATGTTCATGGATTCGTCCTCCTCCCACCGACCTTCCATTATTTGACGTACAGCAAATAAGAGATCTATTGTGGATCTGCCAGGTCTACAACCATACTGTTCCTCTCTCAGCAACAATTCAACATGATCTCTTAACCGTCTCTCGAGCACTCTCTCGTACAGTTTCGCACCCTGACTCATGAGTGATATGCCTCTGTAGTTCTTACAAACCTTGCGATTTCCCTTCTTAAAAATTGGTACAATCACACTTTTAGTCCAGTCATCTGGGATTTCTTTATACTTCCAAACTGAATTTACTACTCTCCACATCCATTCTACTCCACTCTTACCTGCTGCCTTCAACATCTCAACTGTAACTTCATCAGCTCCTGGGGCTTTTCCATTTTTCATCCGTTTGATTGATTCTTCTACTTCGAGTCTTGATATTTCAGTTTCCACAATTTCCTCTTGCTGCTGAATGTTCACTTTTTCCTCATTTTCCTTTAATGTTCGTACACTATTCACTTCTCCTAAACTTCCCTCGTTACCTTCTCCAACATTGAGTAAATTCTTAAAATATTGATACCATTCCTCCTTTAGCTTGCAAGGGTCAGTAATCAATTCACCATTTTCATTTAACATGAAGTTCTGCACTTCTTCATTTCTCCGCTTCCTTTTAATTAACCCATATAACATCTTCTTATTGCCATGATAATCTGCCTCAATTTATCCGCAAAAACCTTCATCGGTTTCTTTTTCTTTTTCTCATTTCTATGACTCTTTTTACTTTATACTTACACTGCTGGTATAATTTTACATTTTCTTCAGACCTGATATTCTCTTTAACCTTCCATGCTTCCTGTTTTTCTCTTATAACTTTTTTTACTTCTGCATTCCACCATGGAGTTTCCTTTTCCCTCCTTTTCCCTTTAGGTCTACCACACACTACCTCAGCACTGGACACCAATACATTTCTCATTGCATTCCACTCTTCTTCTACTCCCAATAAAGTACCAACAGGTAATTTCTGCATTACCAAACTTTGATATTCTTTCCTCAAATCATCCTGTTGGAGTTTCCACACTCGTATTCTTGTATTCTGTTTTGTGGGTGGGTTTCTTGGACGAAACTATATCGAGAGATGCAACCAATAACCTGTGGTCGCTATCTAGAGATATATTTGGATATACCCTAACATCATTCACCATTTTCATTACTTCTTTGCCAATACAAAAGTAGTCAATCACTGATTTATGTTCCCCATCCCATGAGTATCTTGTTATTTGGTGGGAGGTCCTCTTTTGAAACCAACTATTGGCTATTTTTAGCCCGTTCCTAGCACAAAAACTGAGCAGATTTTCCCCTTCTTGGTTTCTTTCGCCATATCCAAAGGGGCCCAAAACATCCTCGTTGCTTATACGGCAATTGCCCACCCTTGCATTCATATCTCCCATTATTATTATTTCACCAGTACCATTACACATTCCTTCCAGTTCCTCCAACCATGCATCTTTTTCACTTTTTGAGAGACCTCCTTGGGGAGCATAGCATTGTATGATTATTAAATTGTTCTTTTGTATGCACAATTTCAATTTAATAATTCTGTCACTAATGTGTGTAATATCCACAATGTAATCTGTGATAGCTGGACTCAGAACAAAACCCACTCCATTTTTCCCTGAATTTCCACCAGACCACACCAGTTTGAAATCACCTCTTAGTTTTTTCTCACCCTCTTTCTTCCATTTTGTCTCACTCAGACCCAATATATCTAACCCTTTACTCTTCATTAAATCAACTATTTCTTCCACTTTTCCAGTCAAAGTGATTATGTTTAGAGTGCCAAGCTTGATTCTTTTGCCGTTATTTGCATTAGGTTTCGTTCTCCTATTATCTTCAAACCTCGATGTTATCTCAATACATTCATTAGGTTCCTTTTCGTTCGTAATTTCTTGGTTTATTTGTTTATTCCGTTTAATGTCATTATCATTTTGTATAATACCTCCTTCAGTTAAAAGATCTTCCACTGGCAATGTTATCTTTCCCTCTTCCAAAATAATACCTCCTTCAGTTAAAAGATCTTCCACTGGCAATGCTATCTTTCCCTCTTCCAAAATAGTCTGGTTTGAAAAAATGTAGGTTTACTGCTGATCCCAAAACCCATTCTGTTTTCTCTGATATACTCAAAAGGTGTTTTTCGGCTTTCGTGGTATTTTCCCTGCTTGTATTGAGCCAAATACTGAAATCCATTTGAGTAGTTATTCCTTATGCACCTGTCTTGAATCTGGATAAACTCAGCCCCAAATGTTTCCACGAGTTCTCTCAGCTCCCCATTCAACCATCTTCCTGCCCCCTGCAACCCACACATTTTAACATGTGTTTGTGGACCATATGCTAATGTTACTACTATCAGTAGTTCTTTCGCGTCTGCCATTATCATCTCCCTGTTTCGAGCACCCCGTATGTCACTGCTCCCAACACATAGCACAACTGTTCTTGGTTTTGTCACACCTCCCTCCATATCATCATCTTGGATTAACTTTCCTAATTCTTTTATCCTTATACCTGGATATATTTCAACTTTATAACCTTTTTGATACCATTCTTGTGCCATATCACTTTGTATATCCCCCAGCAATAATTTACTAGTTCTAGGCCTACTTTTATTTTGTTTCAGTATAGGAAGCACAACATTCTGCGTTACCTCAGTCTCTTTCCTAGGGCTATCTCTATTTTCCTCGTGTCCCTGTATTTCGTTATAATCCACATACATACTTGTACTTCTATGTGTTAGATTTTGAGTATTTTTCTGTTTTATCAGAAGCGGTTCATACATACATTCTTCGGAATTTTTATAATTTGTTTGCCGTCTTCCTACTTCTTGTGCTTGTTTCCCCGTTTGATTGCATTCCATTTTTTCGCATCTTCCTCCTCCTTCTTCTTCTTTTTGTTCTACTTTTTCTTCCTCTCCTTCTTCTTTTTTCCCCCCGTCTTCGTCTTCGTCTTCGTCTTCTCTTCGTCTTCGTCTTCGTCTTCGTCTCCGTCTTCTTCTTCTTTTTCCTTTTTCCTTTTCCCTTTTTCCAAGTACTTCACCCTTCTCTCAAGCTCCCTCTCTCTTTTCTCTTGTACATTTATTATATTTCTCAATCTACGTATTTCTTTTTTCAACTTTTCTGTGACTTCGAAAAGCCCATTTATTGTTCTCCTATGTAAGTAAATGTTGCCACAATTCCTTTCACAATTCCAGACTTCAATCCTTTATTTTTCTTTATAGAATTTCCAATCCCCCATCTCTCTTTCCTGAGTTCCTTTAGGATCCATCTTTCTAGTTCCTAGTTTTATCACTTCCCTCAGTGCTGTCTCCTTCAATTGTGATATTAATATCAGTATCTGGGCATGCGCATGAAGTGGGCTGTTCTGATCCACCACTAGGCTCTACTCTTAGATTTAGTTCTATAGGTAGGCTTACATTTACAGTTCCCAGGTCTATTTGCTCTATTCTGCATTCTACTTCCACTTCACCTCCTGCATCCATATCTGTAGACCCATATGCCAGGCCTATGACATCAGTTGTACATTTTGGGGTTTCATCATTTGGGCATTGTGTAGAGGGATCATGGTGTGCATACTAGGCTCTACTCTGAGATTTAGCTCCTTAGGTAAGCCTAGGTCTACTATTCCCAGATCTACTTGTTCTAATCCATAGTCTACTTTCATTTCACCTCCTAGATCTACATCTGTAAAAGCCTGTTCCATGACAGCTGGACATTTGTTTATGTGGTTCTGATCCACCATTCCAGTTCCTATGATCTTACTTTTCACACACAATTTACATTCCCATGTACTTTCTCCGGATATCTCTTGTTTCTTTTCCTCAGCACAAGGGAAATGTGCCCATTGCTTGCAGTTAACACAATCCAGCCCCACCCTGACTCCCTTTTACACACTAAACACTTATTTCCTACATTCGTCCTCCTTGATTTTGTGTCACTCTTGACAGCACTTTTCCTCAGCTTAGCCTTGGCCAACATTCTACTTTCGTTTGTACTCACCAATTCTTGATGGATTTTCTCAATTTATGGACCAAAATGTTCCTTGTGATCGATTATTCCATGCTCCACACTTAAAACACCATCTTTATCGTACAATATAGCAAAAAACTAAATTTTCCTACCATAAAAAACAAAACTCCATCTAGTTGTTTCTCCGGTTACCATGGTTATATATAGTATACATATTATGTAAAAATCATAGGCCTATATTTTACATTTTGCATTATAACATTACATATTATTTTTAAATTAAAAAGGATTCATTTTTAAAATCTTTATTTTATGTCGAAAATTAATCCGATGTTGATTTTTTTTCTTCGATGTGATGTCGAAATTATTGGTTTTCATTTCATTTCATTTTATTGTCTTGTTTTGTATACCTAATACTAGCATATAATGTTACAATGTTATGACAAGATAAACAAGTTAAACAATACATTATAAGCTAGCTAGTTATTAAACACGTCTTTTCAAAAGACTAAGACTTGAATTAGGATGTATAGAAAATACTAAAACTAATTTACATTAATTACAAAATACACTTTTACAACAATACAATAATACACAATAAAAATGTATACTTTTACACTAATATAAGATAGGCTACTAGATAATATAAGTTTAGGCATCTATAATAATATGTAAAATAAATTGTATTTTTTTAAAGACATATTATCATTGTCCGCCAAGAAATCCTCAATATCGTAGTATTCTTTTTCAACAAGAAATGTCCTAAGATCCTTTTTAAATGTATCAGTTGGTTTGTTTTTGATAATGGCAGGTAGCTTATTAAAAAGGATTATTCCTGCATATGTGGGGCTTTTCTCATATACAGCCAGCCTATGGGATGTCACAAATATATCATTTTTCCTCCTAGTATTGTAATTATGAATATTTATGTTTTTTTTTTTTTATATCTTCCCTATGATTAATTAGACGAGTGAGCGCAGCGAACGTAAGTCTTCCCTAACGCTATACTCGATCGGGCCTTGGCCGTGAGCATTGTCCAATGTATGTATGTTAAATGTCTGTCTGTCTGTCTGTCCAGGCTCATACGGCCGAACGGCCAAATAGACTGAGCTGAAATTTTAAACACACATCCGTGACCAGGTAACTGAGAACTGCTAACAAAATGAGCAATATCCATTTCGATTTAAAACTACAATAAATAAAATGGGATTTTTAAAAATATCGGTAGCATTTGTTTAGATTTTCCATATGAAAAATAGGCCACAGCCTACGATATAGAAACAAATCAGATATAGTCGCTATCAGTCGGTGATTTTTCGTATGTTTTTGTTGTCAATACGGTATGTCATTCTCTAAAGGTAATGTCATTATTCTTGTTTAAATTCATCAACTAATTAATAATGATGACCAATTGACCATCCACAAGAAACAGTGCAATACCGCAGTAGACCCTATACAGTATACACGCAGTACTACGCCATATAAAGGTATAATTAAAATCGGAGACTAGACCACCTACTTTATTCTAACCTACGTCATGAATGTTAGATATGTGTACGCTTTACGTAGGCCTAAACCATATGGTCGTGTATTTGGCACAGAGCATTGCTCTGCATATGGTAAAAGAAGATCGAATTAGACTTAGTCCATCTCGCAAACATCAGCTGGTAAGTATAAAAGTGAAGTATATATACTCCACGAAAAGATGCGACCTCTGGCAGTCGTCGTCGGGGACCTCTACCCCTTCCCTGACAACCCCCTTGACGACGATGACCATAACTAGGGAAACGCCAAAGTCGTTGTTAGATGAGTGAGCAAGAGTGCAAATAAGAGGGGTTTGAGATTAGTTGTTATAAGGGCGCGTCAACACTGTAAGGCCTAATGAATGCGCCACTCTAGCCTAATATACTGTGGAGAAAATGCCCATGCTAGCTAGATTCAGCCTTAAGTTTTGGGGAGGAAAGGGGATGTTCCCGGGTACTCAACACATGGCTTGCTCACTCGTCTAACAACGACTTTGGCGTTTCCCTAGTTAAAAATAATATTACTTTGTAAATATAGAGGCATGCAAAAGTAAGAATATTCAATGTTTTGAAATGTCCCCTACATGTATCCCCTTTCTTAATTTTATCTATTATTCTTAAAGCTTTTTTTTGCATGACAAAGATCTTATGAGAATTGTTTTTTGATGTATTTCCCACGCTATTAACCCATAGCTCTGTAAAGTACCAGTCTCTTAAATCTAAAACTTGGTAAAAGTAATTAAGATCCAGTAGGCAGTGACTTCTTAAAATGTATAAAATGATTCTAGTAGGCAGTGACTTCTTAAAATGTATAAGAGGGTTTCAAGTAGGCAGTGATTGAGTAGTTTGTTTACATTTATAACCAAGTTTCAGAAGGCTGTATTTTCACTTATGGTAAAATAATTATATTATTTAAAGTTTAATAATGTTCTGATAACGATTATTAAAGGTAAATACAGCAAATTTAAATTTATAAAAAATAAGTAAATATTAAAAAGTGTTTTATGTGATGTGTAAAAAAGATACAAAAATCTAGAACTTGAAACAATGAATTTGACCAGGAACAGAATGGCCATCTTTGATGCTACTTGAATCGAGTTAGGTCAAGGAGTTTTGCTCTAGTAAAGAAAGCAGAAGTGATTCTTTTTAAAACTAATTTCAATTATAAGTTTATGTGTCTGCAACTTGGCACCTATAAATATACTTTTAAGAAGATTTCAAGAGAAGAGAAGTAAGAAGATTAGAAGTATAAGGACTCACAAGAGAAGACTACAGATGGGTGAAAAATCATACTCAAACACAACAGCCAAAGAAGGTCGTATGATATAAACTTTTAATGTCCAATGTGGTCGTTATCAAGCAGATCAATTTCACTAAATAATTGCTGTAGTATTATTACTTGGTTTAAAAATAAATGTCTAATTATGTGTTAATTTGTATGCCAAGTGTGTTGCTCATTGACTGTGTAGGCTAGCCGAGGTGGATGAGATTTAATATAGGGTAGCCTTGTACAGGGTAGCACGGTGTATCGTTACAATTTGGCAGCCCAACGTTAGTGGTCTTACTGAAGATAATGTCACGCAGAGATTAGGGGTCTCAATTACACACTTGGCTACAAATAAACCTAGGCTTTGGAATAATGGCTAGTCAAAGTGAAGGTGTTGCTATTGATGAAATAGAGCTAGGGTTGCAAATTGTTTCTCAAGATTTAGGGAGGACAGAATTGGGACAAATGGATAGTGGTTTAGATAGGCACTTGGCAACCGATATGACTAGCACTTCGACGGAGGGAAGTTTGGTGATGAGTCCAGAAATAAGTTTTTTAATGAGTACGTTGTTGAATAAAATAAGTACCATGGAAAATAGCTGAAAATAAGTGGGTAGATTATGGACGAGAAACTAGAGGATGTTAAACATGAAATCGATAAGGTAAATAAACGAATGGATGTCATCCAAAATGGATTAGAAGAAAAATATGACAGACTTTTCTACACCTTAGAAAAACAATTCATAGATGTGAAGCTAAAAGTAACTGAAGATGTGGAGGACATTGAAGCCAAAGTAGGGGGTGCTATGGAATTGATAAGGGATATCCATGTCATGATTGATGATAATGGCAAGAAATTAGAGGAAGTACAAAAAGAAGTCTCAAAAGTGGAGGAAAGCGAGAATTAGATGATAAAAACTTTCAAGAAGCTTGCAATGGTCTGGAAAATACTATTCTAACCAATACAAAGAAGATGGAACACACTATTCTAACCAATACAAAGCAGTTGGAAAATTCTATTCTAACCAATACAAAAAAGATTCAAGATTTGGAAACTCAAGGGGTAACAGGCGTTACGGGAACTACCGTTTATGCAAACGATAGCGGTGTAGGAGACCAACTACTTAGAGAGGGCATAATATTCATGGGAGATGGAGGTATTCATCCCATTGAATTTCTAAACTTGTTAGAAAGCCGATTCAAGAACTATTCGGTAAATAACAACAGGAGGTTGGCGTTCACTCTACAATGCTTGAAGGGTCAATGCATACCATGGATGCTGGGAAATGAGTTTGATTCCTTTGAAGATTTTAAAGAAAAATTCATTAATCATTTTTGGGGAGACAACGCTCAAGATGTTCTCATGAAACACATATATAGTGCATCCTACGAAGATGGTAAACAGGGATTACCATCAGTATACTTCAAACGTTTGTTGCGTCATAATGGATATCTCAGTTGCCCAATACCACAAGAAACGATGGTCAAACAACTGCTCAAACATTTTCCTATGGAAATTCGTTTCCATTTCATTCATATAGACAACGATGCCACTAAAATCGTAAATCTTTTGGAAAGATTAGAAAGTGACAGACTGATTTGGTTACCTAGTCAAAATAGGAACTATGAAAACACCTACTACCACAACTTTGCAACAAATGCCAATCGACAAACTAACGTCAATTCAAGACCTCTAGATGACTGGCGATCTCCAGGGAACGAACGAGCACCTCCTACTAACAACAACGTGACGGCACCTCCATTATTAACAGAAAACTAGATAGGGCTGTGGATCTCGGAGTTGTTCTTTTCCTCACTTGTTCTATGTTGGTCAGTTTGAAGGGGTTTTCAGTTTGAAGGGGTGGTTCACTGATTTGTTGATTAACTATGGTTGATGTACATTTCTTGGTACATTTTTTGTTCTTGGTTGGTCAGTTTGAAAGGTTTTTCAATTACTAGCAGTTTTTTAATCTTTTATCTTTTCACTCACTCTTTAATTAATTATAAATATATAATATCAGAGTAAGAGATATAACAAGGTACATAAAGTATACATAAGTAGTTATTCATTGTCTTTCATTGTGTGCATTCCAAAGTACTTTTTTGTTCTTTATTGGTCAATTTGAAGGGGTTGTCAATCTTGTCTTCAATTTGCTGGTTTGACTACTTTTTGATGGTATGATATTTCTTCTGTGGGATGATAGATTTGGAATAGTTTATTGTGGAGTGGAAAATGAATAAATAGACATTTTCATAAAGATTCTTGGAAATTGGTGTTGCTGAAGTTGATAAATACTAGTACATTTTAATAAGGTTGTTCATAATTTCCAATTTGAAAGATTTTAAGTTGATGATATTATTTAATTGGTGTTTTTGTTTTTTTAATGGAGTAAATAATTTAATATAGTGTTTCAATGGTTGCAGGAGTTAATATCAAAAATAAATAATTTCCATTACTTCAAATAATTTATTTTTGGAAGGGGTATTGTAAACAGCCTTTCAATTGTTGAGTAATTGATATTGTTAGTGTTTGTCAATGGAGGTAGTTGGAACATTCAATGAGTTCTAAATTTTGGGTTGCTTGAATTTTATGATATTGTATATTAAAGTCGTGGGTAGCGGTAAAAGAACAAAGTGTGATCTAGTTTGTTTAGATTTTTGTGGAATAAGCTGATGTTCAGATTTGTCATTGTCCAGAGGATTATTGTATTGTTATCAGATTTTGAAGCAGGATTAAGAATTAAAAAAAAAATCCTTTAATTTGTCTGGTGCTTTCAAGCATTATAAATGTTGAAAAATTTCAAGAAATTGTTCAAAATTTGAAGGGGTATTGTAAAGTACCAGTCTCTTAAATCTAAAACTTGGTAAAAGTAATTAAGATCCAGTAGGCAGTGACTTCTTAAAATGTATAAAATGATTCTAGTAGGCAGTGACTTCTTAAAATGTATAAAAGGTTTCAAGTAGGCAGTGATTGAGTAGTTTGTTTACATTTATAACCAAGTTTCAGAAGGCTGTATTTTTCACTTATGGTAAAATAATTATATTATTTAAAGTTTTAATAATGTTCTGATAATGATTATTAAAGGTAAATACAGCAAATTTAAATTTATAAAAAAATAAGTAAATATTAAAAAGTGTTTTATGTGATGTGTAAAAAAGATACAAAAATCTAGAACTTGAAACAATGAATTTGACCAGGAACAGAATGGCCATCTTTGATGCTACTTGAATCGAGTTAGGTCAAGGAGTTTTGCTCTAGTAAAGAAAGCAGAAGTGATTCTTTTTAAAACTAATTTCAATTATAAGTTTATGTGTCTGCAACTTGGCACCTATAAATATACTTTTAAGAAGATTTCAAGAGAAGAGAAGTAAGAAGATTAGAAGTATAAGGACTCACAAGAGAAGACTACAGATGGGTGAAAAATCATACTCAAACACAACAGCCAAAGAAGGTCGTATGATATAAACTTTTAATGTCCAATGTGGTCGTTATCAAGCAGATCAATTTCACTAAATAATTGCTGTAGTTTTATTACTTGGTTTAAAAATAAATGTCTAATTATGTGTTAATTTGTATGCCAAGTGTGTTGCTCATTTGTAGGCTAGCCGAGGTGGATGAGTTTTAATATATGGTAGCCTATCGAGAAGTAGGTAATAGTGTACAACGGGGAGCGCTGTAGCGTTACAGCTCAAATGTGACTCAATCAGGGCATAGTACACTACTACTAACAGCAAACTTCTATCTGCATATATTTTCATTTTACGTAAGACATATATATTAGAGCTTAGTTTATTTGCTACATAATCAGTGTGGATATCCCACGATAAGCACTTGTCAATATACAGTCCTAAGAACTTTGCTGTGTCTATTTGTTCAATAGGAAGGTCTTCATCACATAACCTGATACAAATATTTTGATCTTCCATATTTTTCCTTGGGAATATCATACATTTAGTTTTCTTATTATTCATATGACAGCAGTGGAGGAGAGTCTTGTGCAGGCTGTAGATATGAAGTTTTTGAGAAGCATTGTGGGTAAGACTAGATGGGACCGAATACGGAATGAGGATATCCGAGATCAAGTAGGCGTGAGGAATTTAATGGAGCGAATTGGAGAGAGAAGATTAAAGTGGTTCGGACATGTCAAGAGAATGGAAAGATCAAGATTACCGAGAAGGATGATGGAATTGGATATTCCAGGTAGGAGACCAAGGGGCAGACCACGACAACAATGGCAGAATAGTGTGAGAAAAGATGTAGAACAGCGGGGAGGAGAGTGGAATGTGGTGGAAGAAGAGGAGTGGTGGCAGGACAGAAGAAGATGGAGAGGCCTATCTTCAATGCCGACCCAACGCAGAGTTGGACGTGGCAACAGATAATGATGATGATTATTCATTATTAGGTTATTTGGTTGCAGCCACTGCGCCATTTCGTTAAAACTGATAAAAGCGGTCTTTTCTAATGTTTCTATAAGTGCATGAGCAAGGGTGGTGGTTGCGTCATCTGCATACAGAAGCACATCCCCTTCACTTATTGCACATGGCATGTCATTTATTAGTATATTGAAAAACAAAGGCCCTAGTATTGATCCTTGTGGTACTCCCAGTTTAATATATTTCCTCTCAGATTTAGTTTTTATGTTCAAATGGTCAGAAATTTCTACATATTGCGTCCTTCCATGTAGATACGAAAATATCCATTGCAGGGCATTTCCCTTAATTCCATATGAAAACAGTTTACTTATTAATGTATTATACTCCACACAGTCAAAAGCTTTTGAAAGATCCATATAAATGGCTACTGGTGTTTTTTTCTGATCAAGCACTGTTACAACATTGTCAATGAAGGCAGCAAGAGCTGTTTCAGTTGATCTCTTTTCTCTGAATCCATGTTGTTCTTTTGCTATTACATCGATAACGAATTATAATCGAATCTCAACCCTACTATATAATACATAGATGGAGTGATGAAAGGAATGCCAAAAGTCTGGATCATGTGAGAAACATGTATATATAGTGATAGGAGACCAACAGCTACATGAAGTGGAGTAGGCGTCGCCGTTATAGAAGACATAACACACCACATAACAAATAACCACTCACATTCAAACGTTGCGGTCTAAGTTGACCTTACTCAGTGATTAGGAGAAGAGTACTGAGGTGAAAAACTAAAGCTAGGTAGCCGTGGCTTAGGTGGGGTGGGGTGAAGTGAAAGATGAGTGGGGGGTGTGGAATATCGGGCAACAGGGAGGGGTTAGAGGAGGAGGAGAGGGAGGACTACTAGGTTAAGTTAGGTTTGTGGCAAGATTCGCACTCCATGGTAGGCCAGTCCCATCTTTTCAGTTTCCCAGTGTACAGTAGGAGGGAGTGACCTGATGACACACAACGTGAAAAGTCCTCCCTCTCCTCTCTATACCCCTCCCTGTCACCCATTCCACCCCCCCCACTCTCTTTCACTTCACCCCAACCCCAGCCCTAGCCAGGCTACCTAGATAGTTTCACCTCAGTAACTTTTCTTACTCAATGAGGTAGTCACGTAGACCGAAACTTTGAAATGTTAGTGTTATTTAATTGTTATTGTGTTTATGTCTTCTTATCAACGGTGCGCCTACTCACTTCAAGTAAGCTGTTGGTCTTCATATCCTATCTTACTGTTCTCACATTATAATACATAGAATTAGACATACATATACTGCTTCCACTTCGCATTATCTGTAGCGATGAACAAGATTACATTTTTACGTACCCTATTTAGTTTTCCCCAGGAAAACAATTATTTATAATTCAAGAGTTCAGGATTTAAAGGGAGGTTTTGGCTACCACAATGTGATGTTAAAGCACACCAACTGTTAGGTAGGTCATAGGTCATAATGCACACTCTAGCAAAGGAGTAGGGAGGCAAGATCATGCTTTCAGAGCCAGCTACAAGCAGGGGGCAAGAATTAAGGGGGTTCGCACGTCGTGCCGCCATCGTATGTATGTCATTGCCAGGAAAGGGGAGGGTTCCTCACAAAGCCGACTGGAGCTGGTCTCTAGTTTTGCGGGAGCAATCCACTTTTCCCAATTATACTGCCGAATGTGCAATATGGATTTTAACGCTTTTTTGCTTTCTACCAGCAGAGCCATGATCTGGGGCCAAACCCACCCCGGTCAAGAAAAGAGCGTTGTAGGAAGCGACTATATAATATCATTGGGGGTTTTGCGTAAAATCTAGCTTTTGTCAACATTTTAATTTTTAAGTTAAAAAGTATTATATTACAGTAAGATCTATCTCTTATCCAGATTTGGATGAGACCCGGGGGTCACCCTCGTATTTGCAAAAAAAAATCGGATGGCGCGGATCAATTGTTATTTGCTCCGTAGGCATCGCCGGATGTGGTAAAAGATATATGCAACACATGAATGGATAAAGGAACATAAAATACACACGATACACTCATAAAGGGTATACTAATGATTAATAGCTCTGTAATTCAAGCTAACGAACACACGTACACAATATAGGCTCTACATGTCGTTTAATAAACACTGGTATGTCTCGGCCTAGGCCTAGGCCTAAATCTCGACGCATAGGAACTCGGCCACAATGCAAACATAGGCCTAGGCTAGCTATCTTTCTCATGTGGGAAAACCTCTCACTACATATGCCCGCGCTGAGCTCACACGCAGATAAGTCTGGGAAAGAAAAGATAAGCCCAGGAATAACAATTCAATTGCGTCGTGATTACGAATTTCGTGAATCGGTTGAAAACATGATTGCAGCTAGTTCCAACCAACGAACATCTTTGCAACAGTCGTGTGGAGAGTGGATGGATGTATGAGCACGCGCAAGCGCGCGACGCAACACTGACCATATATAGCTCGAGGGGGTAGGGCACTGACGCTGTAACCGGCGAGTAGCGCCCGCACGAGAACATGTACACAACGAACTCGTTATACGCTCCGTACACTGATGCACACAGCTAGAAAAAGTCGAGAATATCGCCAGATCATCTTTTTTCCTTTGCACTCACTCGTAAGGCATGCATACAAATGTTATGCGAGTACATTTAAAAAGTGCGGAGCGGACGTCTTGTATTATTTTCTATGTTGATTTACGTATTTAAAACTTTTTTTTTTTTTTGGGGCTCGGTTAACACGGAACATCGGATAAGAGGAGATCGGATAAGAGAGATCTAATGTATATATTTACATGACCATACTTCGGAATTCTTAAAAAACAATGAAAAATTGGTTAGGAATTGTGGATTTCCAATACATATTTTATAATAAAAGTGAAGCACTCGATGGACCCCCACCAAAAAAAAAAATAATAAATAATAGTTGGTCATGCCAGAAGACCATAGTTTTGTTTCATGTCAAAGACAAAAACCATAATAGATTAAATCCCCCCCACACATAGATAAGTCATCTTAAAGACTGCTAAGTGCTAACATAACCTATTTTAATGACACATCACATTTTGATTTGCGAATCGCGATTAGACCTAGCAGTGGATGATAGTGCAAGTAACTCGGACAGTAGCGGGATCTCGAGGACCGAGGCTGTGAGGCCCGCGCAGAAGAGCCCTTGACAGATGTGTAAGATGGCAATAGGTGCAGGACTCGTTATTCGGAATTTGAGAAGTGTTTGTGTGACTTGGCCGAGTAACGGGGTCACCAAGGAGTAGGACATAATATCCCCCACGTCTGGTCAGTCCACGTGCATTTCTGCGCAACCCTAAAACAAAAGTCATTATGGGCACAATAAAATAAACGTGTATGTTATCGTGTATAATAATGGGGGAAGCGGTGGGGCGCTTAAAAATGTCAATGTGGGATAAGACGATAAAATTTCCGAAAGTGGGAATGATTGATTAAATAGCAATTCAGGCACCTAAACAAGGTTTTTTTAATAGTTCAGGCTATAGGGCGGTTAAACTTAGCCCATTGATTTTGCATGAATATTACTTACTATCATTTATTAACAGCATGAACCTCTCCATGTGACATGTCAGTTGTGTATGAGAAAGAAAAGAATAGTGAGTGAAGATTGACACTTATAGCCTACCCCAAAAAGAAGGCAGGCTAATGGCCTTCTTGATGTCTTCTGAACCAAAGATACCGGTGCAATGGAACGAGCAAATGCGCTCGTACAGGTTGGGGCTACGGGCTTGAGCTAACCGCCGGAAGGAAAGTGTCCTCTTCCTCGGTGGTTAGTGTCAGTCCAGAAACTGTAGCCCGAGCCCGTCACTGTGACTTGGACACACCACACGAACATTAGGTAGGGGGCTGCGTACTCGATGATGGCCCGCCTCTCGACCAGCACGCTTTGAAATAAATGCCGAGGCAATCAGTAAAGACAGGAGTTTAGGATGTTATGTTCATAGGAAGCTGATAAAAGGATATGGCATTAGCAACAATCTAGTGAATGATATTCATAATATAATGTCTCGATAAATTAGTAGAGGTGTCGGTTTTTGACGGTTCATGGGTTAAACATGTAGGTAGAATACAATTTGATAGGTTATGACTATTTGAATATAGGATAAACTAGTGATATGCTTACTTGTCAACATTGATATTATTATAGTGTGGTTTCATTACAAAAAAGAAGATAATCACAGATTATTACTATAATATATCTAAATAATAATCATAAATCAGTATCCAACTATGTCGGGTTGAGTGGTGGTTTGCCACCATATCAAGGGCAGAAACGTAGATACTAGGCTTGCCAGACTTAGTGTTTCTTCCACATCATCCAAACCTCTTCTTCTCCACAATTTACTCCACATCTTCTGTCCTCCACAGTTTACTCTGCCACATGCTCCAACCACTCATTCCGTTTTCCAACGTTCTTCTTGCGAATTAATCTTTCCATTTTCTCTTGGCCTCTTACCTCTTCTTTTCCCCTCCCGCCGCTCAAATCCGTCGTGAATCCCTCCCTTAGCCCTATCCTTTTCATATGTCAAACCATTAGACGTTCTATTCCTAGCTTAAATGTTCAATCTCTCTCCATCCAGTTCGTTCCTTATCATTACTTTTTTTTTTATCTTGTCCATCTTGAAATCCCCTTTAAACTATCTTAAAAACTTCATCTGCTTGCTTCCAGCTGTGGACTTCTGCTTTGGTCACAGCCCATGTTAGTGCCCATATGTTTAATATAGGTACCAAAATATGCCTTATACACAGCAAAATTTACATTTGCTGTGGAACACACTCATTCCATAGTAACTTCTCACCAATTGATAAAACCCCTTGCGTTTGCAAACTCTAGATGACACTTCCTACACACCTTTTGCATCTTTTGTCAATATACTTCCCAAAATTTAAAATCTTCTTTTCTTCCTAAGACTTCTCCACGTAGTACAATAGGTTTCTATGTCTCTAGGCCTGCCCTTTGTCTCTTTTGCATACGCAAACATTCACTCTTTTCTGATTGATTGTAGACCAAAAACTCTGTAGTAACTTCGTACCATCTGTTCCACCTTGTCTCCTGCACTTCGTCGGCACTCTCACCCCAAATCAACACAGGTCCGCAAACACTAATGTTCTTGTGTCCTTCCATCTGTATTTGGTTCCACTCTTCTATAAATTCAGCCATTACACAGAAAGGTGTTGGAGATAACACCAACTACCTGTGTCGCAAGCCCTCATTCACTTGAAACCATCTGACCTTACCCATATCTGTCTGTACACAACTTCACACTCCTTGATATGTACTTTGTATCCGGTTCTATTAAACCTCTTCCCACTCCTTTATCTCTATACACCCATACTTTCTTCTAGCAGGCGATCGTATTTATGCCTTTCTCCAGATCCAAAAAACACAAATGTGGCATTCTTTCCTCATTTGCCATCTCCCCTCCAGTCTGTCGTATACAAATATGGATCAATGTAGACCGTCCTACTTCTGAACCCAATTGTTCTGCTCTTAAATCTGTGTCATATACATCCTTCTAGTCCACTTAGTTCTATAACTTTCTCATAAATTTGCACACTGACACATAATAAACCCTCTCTAATTTTCACATTTCTTCGGTCACCATTTCTTAAACAGCGGCTTACAATTAACCTCTTTTCCAATCTTCCGGTACCTCTTTGTTTCCACGCAGCACTATTACTCGAAATAACATCTTCTTCCTTTCCACACCTGATGCTTTGATCACGTTCCACAGAAATGTCATCCCACTCCCGGTGAGCCCTACCATTCTTCATGGCTCCTAACGCCCGAGCCACTCTTGTTCTGTTACCTCGTCGCTTCATCTTCTCCATTGCTCTTTTACTTTCTGCATTTTAAATTTTCACTAACTGTCATTTAGCAGATGTTGTGAAATATTTCTCACATTTCTTGTATTCCAGTGGGTGTTTTTGTAACTTGGCCATTTCATTACATGAGATTTTGTTCTTCCTTTCTTGTCTGTTTTGTCTTCTAGTCCGTGACATAATTTTCTCTATTCCCTGGAAGTCATCTTTAATTTTACCAGCAAATTCTCCATGCACTTTGTCTTTCTCCTCCTCACAATGTGTTTCACATCTGTTTCGCCTACGTACTCGTATCATTTCGTGTGGATTTGCACTATTTCATCTTTTTCCAAGATAGTTCTTCTCCCGAACTGCCAATCTCCGTACCCTCTGTTCCACCAGCGCGTGTCTTTCTCTCCTCCTTACACGGGACCTTCCACACAGACATCGCATACACAAAAACCGTCTTAAAGTTTGCCATTCTTCTTTCTATTTCTCCGACTCATTGTAGGTGTTTGTCATAAGTCTTTGTCATAAACTCTTCTTGCACTATCGGAGAATTGCAGTTTCCACACTTTAGTCTTTTTGCGGTTTATTCTCTTTGTGTCGTACCATCATTCTAAACTTCCCCAACACCAGCCTGTGGTCTCCATCCAATGATATGATGGCAATTACCCTCACATCCTCAAGGTTCTCTCATTATTACTTCCTATACATAGATAGTTCAATACTGTCTAGATCTGTCTTTCACCCTAGCTATCTCGTTATTTGTTGGGGTCTACGTTCGTGAACCAACTATTCCTATAACTAATGAGGTTCTGGCACACATTTCTAACAATTTCTCTCCGATCTCTGTTTCTTAATTACTTAAATTAATAAATTAATTATAAATGAATTAAAATCTTAATTCTTTAATAATATTAATATGCTAGGCCTAATAAAGGTCGATTCGCGTTATTAGTACTAGATGTCAAAAATATAAAAATCATATCAATAATTGCGCCGATAAGGTCATTTCTCATTGTAACATCTGTTAAATCGGCATAAAACTCGCTTTTCTTTCATTTGAGTCAATTTGAATTTGCGCGCCATCATCAACGCTAGTCGGCCGGATTAGCCGTCCCCTACGACGGGCCCTCAATGCCTCTCCCACGAGCGAGGTACAGGAGAGGGAGAGGTGAAGCAGATGAGATAGAGAGCGCGAGCTCGTTGAGTGCTGTCCTCAACTGGCGCGGCATGGGCCGAGTACTACCATCAAAAGATCACGAGCGGAAAAACCCGTTTTGAGACGCTGGAATTCCATGAAATCAGAGTTCAGGAGAAAACATATTGTAGCAGGTGTCGATTATTAGTTAGTTATATAAAAGAGTATCAGTATTCACCGAATAAAAATTATGCAGAGAGCCACCTATATCGATAAAAAATATATATATAATAATATATATATATATATATATATATTATATAAATTAATGTTGACATCCATAGTATACAAATACTACAGCTATATACATAGAACCTATATGGAGCTACACATGGATTAATAGTACGATTATCGATATTATCGCGATAGGTGGCCCCCAAAAATTTTTTTGTTTTTTTTTTGGTTCCACTCTTCTTATAATTTCTCCTTAAACAGAAAAGAGTGTTGGAGATAACACACTACCTTGTCGAACCCCTCTTCATTTGAAACCATTCGACCTACCCAATCTGTCTGTACACACTTTCACTCCTTTGATATTACTTTGTATCCTGTCTATAAACCTCTTCCCCCCCTTTTATCTCTAGACCTCCCATACTTTCCTCGGCGGGGCGTGTATCCTTTCTCCAGACCAAAACAAAATGTGCTTTTTTCCCCCATTTTCCCTCTCCCCCCCTTGCCCTGTCTTATAGCAAAATGGGACAATAGAACCGCCCCTTCTGCCCCATATTGTTCTTCTTTTAAAAATCTGTGTCATATACCTCCTTCAGTCTTTTTTTCTATAACTTTTCTCATAAATTTTTGCACCGAACTTTAAAATTCCCCCCTCTATAATTTTCACATTTCTTAGGGTCACCTTTCTTAAACAGCGGTCATTAACCTCTTTTCCAATTTTTGGGGCCCCTTTTTTTTTCCACGCGCCTTATTACTCGAAATAACCTTTCTTCCTTTCCAACCTGATCTTTGACATTTCCAAAGAATGTCATCCACTCCCGGACCTACCATTCTTCAGGGCTCCAAACCCCCCGGCCACCTCTTGTTTGTTCCCTCGTCTTCTTCATTTTCTCCATTTCCCTCTTTCTCTTTCTCTGCATTTAAATTTTCACTAACCTGTACATTTAATATTTTTTTGAAATATTTCCTCCACATTTCTTGTTTTTTCCTTTGGTTTTTTGTAACTTGGCCATTTCATTTACCATGAGCTTTTGTTTTTCCCCTTTTTTGTCTTTTTGTCTTTACTAGTCCGTACATAATTTTCTTTTTTCCTAAGTCTCTTCAATTTACCCGCAAATTCTTCCCTTGCTTTTTTCTTTTCCCTCCTTCCAATTTGTTTCACATCGTTTTTTCGCCTACGGTACCGTACTCATTTTCTGGGGATTTGCCTTTTCATTCTTTTTCCAACTAGTTTCTTTTCCCGAAATGCATCTCTACCCTCCGGGTTTCCACCATCCCCGTTTCTTTCTTCCTTTCCTTTCCACTATCTTCCACCAAACTCTTCTGCACTTTACACAAAAAACCCTTCCCCTTAAAATTTTGCCCCTTTTTCTTCTATTTCTCCCACTTCATTTTTTAGGTGTTTTTTTCACTATTCTTGTCTAAAATCTTTTTGCCTATCGGGGGATTTTTTTTCCACACTTTTAGTCTTTTGTGCCGTTTTTTTATTTTCTTTTTTGTCTGTAACCCTCATTCAAATTCCCCCCAAAACCACCTGTGGTCCCCCCTCCAATGAATTATGGCAAATTTCCCTCACACCCAAGGTTTTTTCATTATTTTTTTTTCCTATACATAGATAGTCAATTACTGTCTCTGATCTGTCTTCACCATAGCCATATCTCGTTATTTGTTGGGTTCTACGTTTCTTGAACCAACTATTTCCTATAACTAATGAGTTTCTGGCACACATTTCTAACAATTTCTCTCCATCTCTGTTTCTTAATTCTTAATTAATTAAATTAATTAAATTAATTAAATTCTTAATTCTTTAATAATATTAATATCTAGGCCTAATAAAGGTCGGTTTATTAGTACTAGGGATGTCAAACAATATAAAAATTCATATCAATAATTGCGCCGATAAGGTCATTTCTCACTTGTAACATCTTGTTAAATCGGCATAAAACTCGCTTTTCTTTCATTTGAGTCAATTTGAATTGCGCGCCATCTCAACGCTAGTCGGCGGATTAGCCGCCCCCTACGACGGGCCCCTCAATGCCTCTCCCACGAGCGAGTGTACGAGAGAGAGAGGTGAAGCGAGAGAGAGAGCGCGAGGGGTGAGTGCTGTTCCTCAACTGGCGCGGCAGGGGCGAGTACTACCGTCAAATAGATCACGAGCGGATAAACCCGTTTTGAGACGCTGGGAATTCCATGAAATCCAGAGTTCAGGAGAAAAACATAGTTGTAGCAGTGTCGATTATTAGTTATATAAACGAGTATCAGTATTCAATACTGAATAAATAATTATTGCGAGAGCCACCTATATCGATAATTGATATATATATATATATATATTAATATATTATATATATATATATATATACAATTAATGTTGACATCCCTAGTTTATACAAATAACCTACCAGCTACTATACATAGACCTATATGGATGCTACACATGGATTAATAGTAGTCGATTATCGATATTATCGCGATATGGGTGGCTGCCGCGATAATCGTAAAATATCAATATTGTTAGCGATATCGCGATAATTACCGGGAATCTGGATTGTTAATAGCAAATTCAGTAGTGTAGGCCTATACATGTTTATGAGACTAATCGACGCTGCTAAACTTATTTTTCTACTGAATAGTGGATTTTATGGAATTCCCAGCGTCTCAAAACGGATTTGTCTGCTCGCGATGTATTTCACGGTGCCACTCCCTGCCCTCCTCCCACCCGTCGCGCCGATCAAGGAACAGCACTCGCCGCTCTCTCTCTCTCTCTCTCTCGCTTCACCGCTCCATCTTGTTCGCAGGAGGGGCCCGTCGTAGGTGGCGGCTAATCTGCCAACTAGCGTTGAGATGGCGCGCAATTCAAATTGACGCAAATGCGAGAAAAGCGATTTTTATGCCGATATATCGAAATATGATTACAAAGCGACTGTATTGACGCACAAATTATTCTCATTTCGGCGCGATTATCGATATGAATTTTCATATTGTTCGTGCCTATTGCCTGTTCTTAGTCCACACACATATTAATTTTTACCTACGGTATTTTTCTTTAACCATAGTAGGCCTACCATTGGAAAATGTTTATGAGAATACATTAATTGATTGGATATTGCTTAACGTCTCATATTAATGCACTAAAGGCTATTCGAGATGATGAGTGGTGCTGGTGATAGATGAGGATGAACAGAAAAGAGAAGGGGAATCCTGGTACCGGCACGTAGCCTACTCCTTTCGAAAAGTACCAAGGGGACCAATGGCTTAACGTCCCATCCGAAAGGACGGTGTAACTTTGACAGTCATATAGGTTCCTACACTAACCCGGACTGCCGAGCAGACGTCGAGGAGAACGAAGCCGTTACACTAGCTCTCGAACCCTCCATCTGCTCTAACCAGCGGTATACCTGAGTTTCAGGGCGTAGCAGTCACCCACTCTACCCCTGACCACGCCCGATTCTGTCTGCTTAACTTCGGTGTTCGAGTGGGAACCGGTTTTAAACGACTTCGGCTAAACCGCTGGCTTTTATATTATCTTTTTTTTTAAATTAAAAATTATACCATTATATATATATATATATAAGTATCTGGGTGTCATTATTGACAATCAGTAGGGACCCTTGATTTTCGCGAGCACTTTATTCGCGAATTTTCGCAATTTTGTTGATAAATGAAATTTGACAACAGTTGTCGACCTTTGGTGACCTTGGCATTCAAATGGCGTCCGCGAGTTTTCGCGATTTTCGGCGTTTTTTAGGTTTTATGCGATTTTATTCATTTTATTACAAATTCACGAATTTTTCCGCGATTTCACAACTTTTTGCGATGTTTTTCCGATTTTTAATGTTCAAATCACAAAAAGTGCAGAATTATTTGAAAATCCCGCTAGATTTCGAGTTTCGATCATATTCAAGATGGCTGACTGTGAAATCGATTATTTCGCCAAAAGTTCGACTAATCGATTTTTCGGTCGTATAGTCGACCATACCAGCAGATTGTGATGCTTTGTGGCCTAAGTTGCAGCTGTCTTGTATTCTGTGATCGCAAACTGCCGATAAAATGACGAAAATAATCCCGCGCGAGTGTAAATAAAGATAAAGACATGTTATTTGTTTGATTTCAATAGACCTACACCTTGTTTCTTGCATCAGATGTGTTTCCAGGACAACAAAAGAGTTGACAGGCTGTTTGGGCCTACCTAACCTCAAATTCGCGATGTCTGAGGCACTGAGTTAAAGCTGTTTAATGTTATGTCTACCATAAGAAAATCGTTGATTTGTCAAAATTTTGACATATCCCTAAGCAATTCAAATGACACTGGACCCAAGGCCTAGCCTAGGCCATCTTCAGGAAACAACACAGCATTGACCTTTTGGATACTACGGTTGTATCTAGGCCTAGTCGAGTTATGTCTGCAAAAAATGCACAGAAGAAATTTAACACCGAGATAATTTTAAAGAACCTTGGCCTTGACCCCAACCTACACATCTCAAGCCCCTAGCCTAGCCTACCACGATATCAGGCTCTAGTCTCGATTTTTTAAATGGGAACAGTAGCCTAGGCCAAGTAAAGCAGTTCTTTTAGGCCTAGGCCCTAGCTCTTTTGGCATAGGCCTAGGTCTAGATTAGTGTCTTCCATTACATTCTTGTTAAATATAAATGATAACATTACAATATGCATGAATGACACAGTCACATGCAAATTAACTAATTTATTCACCGCTTTTATTTACCGCTTTTTGTCGAGTTTTGATTTTAACACCGACTTTTTGCACCGCTTTTTAATATTTTTTGTACCGCTTTGTGGCGGTTTTATTTACCATAAATTAGGGTCCCTAACAATGAGTTAAATTTTAAAGCACATGTGGACCATATAATTATGTAAAAAGATTGCAAAAAAGACTGGTTTCCTGGCACGCACTGGGAAATTCCTCTCATTATGGTCACGATTATTAGTGTACAAAACAATCATTCTGCCACATCTAGATTAGGCCTACTGTTCCACAGTGTTATTCTTAAGTAATAAAGAGATATTGCATAGATTACAAGTTCTCCAAAATAAAAGCACGAGAAGTATTCTAAGAATGAGCAAGTACACTAGAATAAAGGATATGTTAGACATGTTAGAATGGCTTTCGGTGGAGCATAGGATAATGGTAAACACACTAGTTTTTATTTTTAGGTATAAATATAGGCCTATTGGTGCTCAGTCCGGTTACCTGGACAAATTCATTAAAAAATAAATAATAAATTCATAACTATGACACTATAGGTTTAATGATCAATTAGCTGTGGAGAGACAAAGCAAGGCTGAGTCAATGAACTCTGTATTCTATAAGCGGACGTTACACTGGGAAGTGAAAAGAAAAAGTGAAAAGAAAAAGAAACTTTTTAGAAGTAGAGTTAGCATGTAGCTTACGGGACTTTTCACTAGTCGAACCAAGTCCGACTAGTTAGGAAAGTTTTTACTTTTTAGTTTTTACTTTTCGACTTCCCAGTGTGACAGCAACGGAAAAGTCCCGTAAGCTACATGCTAACTCTACTTCTAAAAAGTAACTTTTTCTCTTCACTTTTTCTTTTCATTTCCCAGTGTAACGTCCGCTAGAGGTCCCGGTATTAGACTGTTTAATTTTATGAAAAAATGTGTAAGAGGCAAAGTTTTTAAGCCAAATAATGGCATTGCTACCTCAACACTAATTTTAATGTTTAAGATAGATTGCAGTAAGTATTTTTATACAATAGAGATTTTAAATTTTAAGATGGGTAGACATTGATAACTAATGAGAGAGGATAATGTCGCCTGATGTGATTTGTTATGTGAAAGATGTAGCCTATTGTTGTTGTATTGTATTAAAATTTAATTTAATAAACATTTAAATGTTGTACTAAGCAGTTTTGCTAATAAATAAATACCTACTACAACTACTACTACTAGAATAGAAACAAATTGAAAATCTCAGGTTACAAGTGAGATTTAACGAAACTAAATACAGTAAATAATAAATACCTTGGACTTGGTCACTTTCTTGATGGAATAAATGCCCAAAACAACGACCCTGTTACCCGGCACGACACGTTCACACAAATACCGGTCGCAGAAGAGCTGCAAGTGTCGAGGGAGTTCACCCTGAGGGATCAGGTCGGGCAACTCCTGCAGCTTTAGCACCTGGAAGTCTACGCAGGAGCACTTGTCTGGGACTATGAAGTAGGGATCCAGGGGACACTTGGGTCTTCCAGCTTGTTCCCTACAAAATAAGTAATCCATCTTGAATTCAAATTCCAAGGGACCCTAAAAAACTACAGTTCAAATGAAATAAAAATGAAATAAAATATCATTAATTTTAATATAAAGCCCCATACCAAAAGCTTCTAAAGGAACTCTTTAACACTAAGTTTGAATGCTTATGTCATGAAACATGTAGGCCTATTTGAATTTTAAACCAAGTTTGAACTAATGCGAGTTTACCGGAAAAAAATAGACGTCCAAAACAAAATTTGTGTTTTGGTTGCGTCTGGCTATCGTTAGTCGCAAACTTGCACTGTGATTGTCCGATAATAACTTGATTGGTTGAACTTTAAAATTAAGTAGTGGCACAAAGTTCGGTTCAAAAAGGTTAGTTTTCAATTTTCATTTTTCATCAACATATTTTCGAACCTGAACCTACCCTAAAAATTCGGATTTGGTTTAAAATTCAAATTGGTTCACACAGTCCTAATATCTAGGTGCCCGTAAGGGGGCCGCAGCCAAGCCGCGGTGCGCTACACACTCAGGCACCTTATACAGCAAGCATTCGAGGTGTCACCCAGCCGTCATGAAACGTGATGTGAACTTGAAAACTATCAAAATCGAGGAAATTCAGGTACATGACAACACATGCCAAATTTGGTTGGGATACGAGCATTCCTTCTTGGTGAAAAAATGGCTTGAAACATCCTTAAAATCACTTTAAGGATGTTAGCTACTACTGCTACTGCTACTACTGTCTAATTCGTCAGTTTCAATCGGCCCGCGATTCTGATCAAACGAGTGGGGCTACAACGTTCATATTTTACAAGGACATTAAGGTAATAGTGATGTAGGGTCTTTTGAAAGAAAAAGTTGAAAAAGTTTGCTGAAAGGCTTCCAATTAAAAGTTTCAATATAAGCCTTACACAAGAATATAATCAACAAGTAACTATAGTTACTTGACAGTGATCGACTACATTGTTTACAAAAAGCAAGTCTTTGGGCCACTAGATATTTTACATCCTATCGTTAATTGGTAATTCCACAGAAATTAAATCAGCTTTGATAAAATTATTACATTTTAACTAGGAAGCTTCGCAAACGCTTTTTCAGCGCGTTGTTGGATGAGCGTAATTTTTTTAAACGAAAAAAGCGTAAAATTGCTATTTTCATAAGAAATTATTTTTTGATTGCGCTCAAATTTCACGCCAATATATTAATTCATAAAATTAAGGTTCTGTAAAAAAATCATTACAATCGGATGAAGCATGTAGGAGTTATAAGTCGAAGAAAGTTTTTAAATATCGAATATAATCATAAGATTGCGATTTTCACGAGAAATAATTTTTCGATTGCGCTCAAAAAGTGGCAGTTCTAAGTTCAGAGATTTCGAAGGCCTCCAGAAAATTTCGTCGCAATTGGAGTATCGGTTTAGCCGGAATTGTGTTAACAGACAGACAAAAATACAAAAAGAAAACAAAAACATTCCGGATTTTCTTCTCAAGTGTAGTGAAATGGCATCTTCGCTTCGCTCGCTACGCTCCTCATCCAACAAATAATTTTGCAATGGAACTTGAAAAAGTAATAAGATCACACACATAACAAAAACTTGTAAAAATACAGCCAAACCTTACACCCTCAAAAGAAATGAGATCTAAAAAAAAAAATCTTAAATGACTATCACATCAACTGACCTACCATAATTTTAAATCAGTTGGTTGTTAATGTTACAATATTTGAAATTTGGAAATTAATGTTCTTATTCATTTCTTTTATCCAAGTTAACTAATAATGTAATATTGTAAACTTGTACTGTATCATTGGCTTTTGGCAGTAGCCTATGTATATTACCTAATATGAGAGACAATGTGATGAAAAACGATTATTTGTTAGTGACATGGTCATGATGGTATTTTATTATTAGTAGATGTACTGTATGTATAGTATTTATACATTATTTTGTAAACTTCATTAAGTTTAATACTTGTGTAAAACTAAAATGGACAACACGGTGAAAACTGTTGAAAACTGTAACTATTGTTATTTGTTGTTGTCCAAAATAAATTGAAAAAAAAAACATAAACGTACAGTGTCCCGTAACAGCATCCTTGAAAAGCTTGGCAAAATAGAATTTGCATGATATTACGTTTAAATTAATATTGCATGCAGTGTGTAAGGTTTGGCTGTATTTTTACAAGTTTTTGTTATGTGGGTGATATTATATTACTATTAGGTGTGCAAACAATTGATTTTTACTTTGAATCAAATAGGCCTACTTATCAAATACTGTAGTGATAAAGTGTTCACTACAAACATTGTGTGCAATTGTTGTGCGATGTAGTTTTTAAATTTGTGTGCAAAAGGTTTAAATTATATAAAAATACAAAATTCAATTAGCTAAAAAAATTACATTCAATATAGAATTTTATTAAAAAATTGAAAATGAAAATAAGCACATCACACAAGTTCCAATATAAACATTTATAAACAAAACAAACTTGAAGAAGTCGTCAAAAGCGTGTGAGTAGCCTACTTTATTAGCCTGCTGCTGAAATACGAATGCATGTTTTTTTTTAAATGAAGGATCATTAATTATTATTAATTGAAGCTCATACCTGCGAATTACATAGTATAAATTAGTATAAATAATGTTTGGTGGTCAGTTCAAAAACAACAGATATTCGTTGCAGTACTGTTCCATCCATTCTAATGTACAGCGGCGTCGGAGCCGGGGGGGCAGGGGGGTAGCTTGCCCCCCCTGAGCTTACAGAGGGGGGGCAAAAGTATCTTCTCGCCCCCCCTAGAAAAATGACAAATTCACCAAAATAAGTGTGTTTTTCGTTTTGATTCATCTATTTTTTTTTTTTTTTTTTTTTGGGCCTTCAAATTCCAACTCGACACCTTCTCGCGGTTTGGTCCGTGAATAGGGGAGTTTCACTCCCTGAAACTAATGGCAAGCTCTGGGTCGTCGTCGTCGGGGAACCCCTTCCCTTTGACTACCTCCCCGACGGCGACGACAAAGACAACACGGACGGATGATGACACAGACGCCCCATATGCTTGTGGCTGGTTCTGACCAGCACAGGCCTGTCCACCCCTTGTCCCCCCGCGTCATCCCTTACGTCCCTCCCTTCGTCTCGATTAGCCAAGTTGCATAAATATGAGACGTAAAGCAATATCCAATAATATTATCTTTTTTTCGTTCAGCAAAGCCCCTTAACTACTTCTAAAACACATAAAAACTACTTCAAAAATATGTATTTTTCAAAAAATTGCCTGCGGCGCTATTGTGTGGGTGTCAAATACAATAAATATTGATTGGTGTAACTAGCTTCGCACTTTCTTGTAAAGATGGAAAGTATCTCAGAGATGTCAGTCAGATATTCTATTATTTTTTGGGTTTGCATGTATCCGTGGACGGTGTATGTGATGTCTCTTGGCACAAACAACCCCCCCCCCCCCCCCCAACCCGCAAACAAGCACAAATCGAGAGAAAGAGAAAAACCGCTGCAGTCTCGGGAGTCGCAATGACCACTACTGTACTACTAGCATCGGCAGCAACCACGGAACGATCTTTTAGTGCCCTAAAACGTGTTACAAGGGAGAATCGTTCTCAAATAAGATCATTTGCTGCTACTACTACATAAGAAGCTAACCAGCGTCATAGATATAGAGATAGACCAAATCTGTACTACTAAGTTTGCAAACAAAACTAGTGATAGTCGCAAAGTGTTTGATACTTTTCACCACTAAAAGTAAAAGCTACCAATATTCAAGGCAGTGGTGCCGCGTCCCCCCCCCCTGAAATCCCAGCTTAAATGTTATCTTCTTATAATATCATCTAGGTTTACGCAAAAAATTTAATTCATCTATGTATTATCTTTTCATTTTTTGCGTTCACCAAAGCCCGTTAACTACTTCTAAAACACATAAAAACCACTTCAAAAATACGTATAAAAAATTGCCTGCAGCGCTATTATGGGGGGCTCCATTGCGTTGTTCGTCCAAGCCCCCCCCGCCCCCTGAAATATATTTCAGCATACGCCACTGACTCAGGAACATTAATTGCATATTATGTAACTAACTATGTATGGAAGCATGTACTTTTCCTGGTAAAGTTCGCCCCCCCTGAAAAAATAGACTTCCGACGCGCCTGCTAATGTATAATGCAACTACAATTCAGTAGGGATGTGCAAACCCACTACTTTTACTTTGAACTCGAACTTTCCCAGTTAAAAAAACAAACCTCGAACTTTACAAAAACTTTGAACTGTATCGAACACGAACCCAACTTAAAGGTATATCAAACCGTCATAATAGGTAAAATAGTGATAAGTCTGGGCCGGCACCTCTACCATCCATTTTTTGTTTTTAAATTTGTACCTGTAAACTGAGAACCATTTTTTGACTTATCAAATAATATGTGACCTCACACCACTACAAATTAATAAAAAAAAAATACAATTTTTTTCGAACTTCGAACTTTTTTCGAACTCGAACCAAACTCTAACTTAAAAAAAATTGAGTTCGAATTTCGAACATTTGCACATCCCTACAATTCAGAGATTAAAATGTACCCATCCTGATGGTCTTAGTCACTAGTGGTTAAGACGCTCGTCTGGAATGCGGGAGACCCGGGTTCAAATCCCGGTCGGGGCGGACTTTTTTAATTTCTAAATGGTAGTAAATAAAAAAGAAGTAAAATATGTTTTGGTTACAAAATGAAGAAGGTAATTCAAGTCAAATTGCATACATAGTTTTATAACAGTGTACACTTCCGTTTCTGAGGACTCTTGTAGCACCTAAAGTCCTGAACACCTGATGGGAATTCACATTATTTAGGCCTATAATAAAATTTTAAAAGTAAGCTACTATATATTAGATTAAAACATTAAAATACTTACGTGTTACATTTCCTAGGAAGAACATAACCTTCCAAGCCTGGTTTCACGAGCAAGTTTGGGATGACATTGCGGCAAGTTCGACACTGGATTGCTATTCGAGTTGCTTTTGCGCGAATACCCGACGCTGCCACTACAATTCCCGGGATCTTAACTAGGTGGGAAACCACTTCAGACTAGAAGAGAATTCACACAGAATACATTAGATTAGGTTATTTTATTACTTAGGCCTAAAATATTATACCAATTCAACAACCATAAACTAACATTTTATTTGTCTTAGAAATTTAGAATGATGGGACAAAATGCTGAATTAATGTGACACTGACAGAACTAACTCAATCGATCTCTCAATGAGCTAAATAGGAATTATACACCACCACTCTGAATATATAGGAAATATAAGACAACTTGGAGCCCTGCCGAAGTCATCCCTATTTATCTAGATAATATTTTTGGTTATCTAGCCCAACACTGCATAGGCATGGCAGTAAAGAACAGAGCACAGTAGCAAGTAGAATTGGGAGACCGCAAAAAATAAATGCTATCACATCTCTCAAGCGATATTTTTGGATGAGCGTAGCGAGCGAAGCGAAGATTCCATTTCACTACACTGGAGAAAAAAATCCGGAATGTTTTTTTTTCTTTCTTTCTTTCTGTATTTTTGTCTGTTTGTTAGCACGATTCCGGCAAAACCGATACTCCGATTGCGATGAAATTTCATGGAGGCCTTCGAAATCTCTGAACTTAGAACTGCCACGTTTTTGAGCTCAATCGGGAAATTTTTTCTCATAAAAAACGCAAATTTACGATTTTTTTCGATCTTTAAAAACTTTCTTCGACTTATAACACCTACATGCTTTAACCGATTGTAATGATTTTTTCACAGAACCTTAATTTCATGAATAAATATATTCGTGTTAAATTTGAGCGCAATCGAATATTTATTTCTTATGAAAATTGCAATTTTACGATTTTTTTCTTTGTTAAAAATTACGATTAATTAAAAAATTAAGTTATTTTTTAATTTAATTTATTTAATTTAAAAAAAATCTTCGAGTAAGTAATGATTTTTCACAGAACAACAGAAAATCCGCGTAACACATGGCAGCTCAAGCACAATTACGCTCATCCAAAACGGGGGGACTTAAGCGTTTTCCTAGTTTAAATACCTTATAAGAGCCATAAACCATAACGCTATCTACAACCACTTCAAAAAGCATTTGATTTTGACAGAATTCAAAACAAATCTAGCAAGTTGTAAACATATAGCCTACAGTATTTAAATAAATAAATAAATAAATTTTATTTAGAGTCTGCCCACTCAGTTATATAACTGATTTTCAGTGAATTAATTAATTGAATTAATGTGACACTGACAGAACTAACTCAATCGATCTCTCAATGAGCTAAATAGGAATTATACACCACCACTAAGAAGAACACTAAGAAGAAGAGCGTAGCGATCGGAGTGATCTCCATTCGACTTAAACGGCCCTTATTGTTTTTCTGCGTGCGTGTGTGTACGTTGAAAATCAGCCGAATCGCTGAACAGACTGCGCTGAAATTTTAAACAGACATCCGGTACGAACTAACTGAGAACTGCTAACAAAATCAGCGAGATCCATTGTGATGTAAACCTACAAGAAATAAAAATGTGATATTTTAAAATATCAATATCATTTTGTTTAGAATTTTCATATGAAAAATAGGCCACAGCCTTCAATATAAAAACAATTCAGATAGTCACCATCAGTGTTAAATCTTTCAAAGTCAGTGTCTTTTCTTTTGGTTTGTTGTCAATACGTCATTCTCTAAAACTGTCATTCTTGTTTAGATTTCTCAACTAATTAATAGTGATGACCATCAACAAGAAGCAGTGCAAAACCGCAGTATATACGCAGTATTACACCGTATAAAGGTATAATTAAAATCGTAGACTAGACCATCCTACTTTATTCTAACTTACGATATGTGTATGCTTAACGTAGGCCTAAGCCGTATGGTCGGGCATAAGGCACAGAGCATGGCTCTGCTAATCGTAAAAGACAAGGAAAGAGTAAGTACATCTCGCAAACATCAGCTGGTTAGTATAAAAGATAAGTATATATTAATTCCGCGAAAAGATGCGACCACTGGCAGTCGTTGTCGGAGACTTCTACCCCTTCCCCGACGACCTCCTTGACGACGACGACCATGATAATACGAACGATGCCAAAGATGATGACGACCACGACGTGAGAACCCCCTTTTTTCTTTCACAGCTAGGCCCTACCAGTGGCTTGTTCTGACCAGCATAGGATTTTCCTCCCAATATCACTAAGGCTAGAGTGGCGCATTATAACCGAACGGTTAACGCGCCCTGAAACCAAATAAACTAAAAAACATTTTCTCTGTTCACCTATAGGCCTAAATTGTCTTTAATTTTTCATAAGCCTACATTGACGCTGGAGGCAATCGTAGGTCTACACTAGCTCGCCGTCCCATTTAGCCTGGTGTGTATCAGTTGAACAAGGGTATGTGACCACAAATGTTTGTGCAATGATTATACTAGGGAAACGCCAAAGTCGTAGATAGATGAGTGAGTGAGCCATGTGTTGAGTACCCGGGAACATTTGCATTTAAGTTTGATGATAATAATTATATAGGTTGGCCTATAATTAATAGGGTTTTGAGTTGAGTTGGTTTAAGGGCGCGTCAACTGTAAGGCCATAATGCGCCACTCTAGCCAATAATAGGCTAGGGAGGTCTTAGGTAGGAGGAGGAAAGGGAACGTTACCAGGTACTCAACACATAGCTCACTCACTCGTTTAACAACGACTTTGGCGTTTCCCTAGTAGACTAGACAAAAATGATACAATGGGCACTGAGCTTATTTCCTGGTTAGTCTCCTTCACAGATGTGGGAAACAAATATGTCACACAGTATTGACAAATATACGATGATCGGGTAGTACATTGTCGTCCTGGCCAATGAGATACGCACAGATCGGCGCTCATCCACCTGTGTTCATTTTAGGGATGGGAGTTAAACGTTACAACGTTCAGTGGTCGGTTGGAGATTAATAAATTTAGTCTTAGACCCTACGGTTGGTTAAGAAAAACAAAGATTGGGAATTTCATTAAAAATAGTGCTTTTTTGATTTATTCATTCCAAATAGAAAATTGATGTTGATATTTATTAGCAATCTGTTGGTCACTATGGTAAATTAAAGTTATTTATCACCCAGTCACACTCACATGGTTTGACCAACATTCGCGAGCAACCTAAAATTTTATAAATATGTTCGATGTTTACAAACTAATTGTTTTTCCAAGTATGAGGAAGGCAGATGGAGATTGTGAATTTGTTAACATACCTTCATGTCACGTAAAGAAGATGGGTTAGCTTCTGAGGAAAGCAAGATCTGTATATCTTCAACATTTTCTTCCCCTTCTGGACGAGGTGCAGTCACTTCATCTGCAACTTCTCTTGCAGCCTCTTCAAACTACCAAAATATGTGGATGTTATTATTGTTATACTAACTATTATAATCAAGCACATATAGGGTTGCCAACCGGCGGTTTTGACCGGCATGCCGGTTTTTTCCACTTGGCTGGTTGCCGGTCAGTCCCTTCGACCGGCAATAGTGTTGCCGGTTTTTTTACGTAAATAGCCCATTATACTAAAAGTATTACTAAATATACACAAGAAACTAAAATAAATATTTAAAAACCATCCTAATCATCGTTTCCCAAATCCCACTTAATTAGTAAACATTGCTCTTCTCCACTTCCCCTTGACCTTCCCCGCCAACCCCCTCACCAGACAGCGAACAAGGCAGTAGGCTGGCCAAAGACTGCCACACTGCACTGCAGTCCACTGTCAATGCCGTTCATACGGGAAGTTTGTGCACGAATCCAACGATGAAATTGACTCTCCGCGAAAAAATAAAGTCCAACAAGACTCTCCTTCAAGCAGCAAGATCAAACTTGTTAATTGATCATAATTCCTTTAAATCTGTTAATGCTGTTTACGTAATATTAATTTACTGCTTTGAGAATCGTGATGATGACAAATTGAAATTAAGACAAAAAAAATTATTTGTGGTTTATTTGGAATTTATTATCCTTAGGCCGAAATTACTTATGAATAAAAATTTACCCATTGCCTACTCGAATTATGAATACTCGGCATATCAGCGGATGTAATATTATTATCTAGGGCTATTACCTCAGTGACTTTTTTATTTTTGGTGGTTTTCCAGTTTTGACTGCACAAAAAACTACATGTTTTGGTACATCATCCAGCCAACCACTTTATTCTAAAACGCACCAAATGCAATCTAAAAAGCTGAATTTCAAAATTTTCGCCTGCGGCGCTATAGTTGGGGGGCTCCGCCCCCCAAACCCCCTGTGCTTGGTCACTTTCCCACGAATTTACATGGAAGGCCGGTTTTTTCCCGTGATCAGAGTTGGCAACCCTAAGCACATAGGGATGACACCAAATACGGCAAAAAGTAAACATTTACAGTCTTTTCTGGAAATTCTTCGAAATTAAGTAGGAATAAACATTATAAATGACAAAAGAGGCCAAGAAAAAGTGTTCAACAAAAGTAAATATTTAAAAACTTCCCATCATCTATTTAGATGTGCTACACTGAAAGGACACTATGAAGAAATGCCAAGGGGTATGGACAGGAGGAAACCGTTGTCCTATCTTGCCTGGTTGTCAAGACACATGGTGACAGATATGTCAATGTGGGCATAAGAGAAGAAATATTACATGAAATATTTTTTTTAAAACAACGCTTATATATTTAAATGTACTAAAAAGTAAAAAATAAATTTTCGCCCAACAAATTTTTGCCTTACTCGGAAATTAAAAGCGTAAGGGCGCTTAGGGTATTGACATAGATTACAGAATGTTGTTGTTCATGGAACAAAAGCGCCTAACGCTTTTAATTTCCGAGTAGGTAAAAATTTGTTGGGCAAAAATTTATTTTTTACTTTTTAGTACATTTAAATATAAGCGTTGTTTTTTTTAAAAAAAAAATTAATGTAATATTATTTTATATTTTTATATTATATTGTATTTTTTTTTCAACAATCCATTCCTACCGTGATAGATAACAGTAGTTGCGCTGGCACCAACTCCATCCGATCAACTGTGAGGTCGAACCACGCGAGGGGAACGCAACTATGCGTACATGGTGAATGACTCACCGCACGGGATTGAACTTGTAAGTGGAGCGCGGTGAGCGTTGTCGCCGCATAGCAATAAAGGACAGATAGACAGACAGACAGACAGACAGACAGACAGACAGACAGACAGACAGACAGACAGACAAACAAACACATGAAGCTGATTTTAGCGTTGTACGTCTGTGTGAAAAATTTCAGCTCGATCGGACTTTGGGAAGTGGGTGAAATATCAATTCCCATATAAAACATTAATTATTAATTACGATGAATTAATTGATTAATTAGTGAATATGTTAATTGATTCACCTATTATCATCAAGAATATACGTTGGTGAAAAATTTCAGCTTGATTGGACATTGAGAAGTGAATGAAATATCGATTCCCATATAAATCTTTAAAAATTAAGATTAATTAATTGATTAATTAGGAATCTGAATTGATTATCTATTGTCATCAAGAATACGTAGGTGTGAAAAATTTCAGCTCGATTGGACATTGAGAAGTGGGTGAAATATCGATTATAAGATTCCGTCCAGACAGACAGACAGACAAGTACAATAAGCTAATTTAAGTAATAATGAAATATCGATTATAAGATTTCGTCTAGACAGACAGAAAGTCAGACAGACAGACAAACACATGAAGCTAATAGACCAGGAGCTAATTCCTGTAGGAGCGATATTAACGAAATTGGCTCACCCCACTTAACATCTCAAATCTGACTTGACCACGTGTTAGTATGCACCTTATGAAACATCTCCAGGTAGTATGTCACTTCGAATTGTGGTATACGTTTTTTTTTAGAGGCCATTTTGTTTTTGAATGTGCAATCATTGAAACGCTTACTCACTACTGTCTTTAAATGTACACAACTCGGGACTCGGTTAACCGATTTTAATTTATTAAATACCGATTTGTAGGTGACTGTATGCTTTACCTATTAAATACAATCAATTTTTAATTAACATATGATTTCACTGCTAAAAATTGCAGACACGGCAAAAATAGTGTAAATAATTTTACAAAAATGTGATTCAAGCATAAATTCACAAATTATTTTGGTCAGTTAGCGCTATGTTTTTAAACATTATTAGGATTTATAAAACTAGCTCATGTACAACTTATATAAAAAATACGGATTATTGCACGTTTGAGTATATAAGCGTTGAAGGCTGAGCATTTTCAATGGATTGTACGCTATTTAACTATGATTTTCATTTAACTTCATTTTGTCATTGCTCGTAAAGAATAACATTTTTAAAGTAGTTCCAACAAGCAATACATGCAAATGGTAAAATTGAATGATATTAAAAATGCGATTTAAAGATTTTTGCAGAAAAGTCGATTTTATGGAATTATCAGTTTCAAAAGTGGAAAAAGTGAAAAAGTGCGATTTTTGCGTAACAAATTAATTTGCTGGCACTTATATTCTTGGAAGGTATAATTTAAAAGTTTTTGAAGGTTCTCTGAAAACTAAAT
Organism: Sweltsa coloradensis; assembly: GCA_024449915.1. Taxonomy (NCBI): domain Eukaryota; kingdom Metazoa; phylum Arthropoda; class Insecta; order Plecoptera; family Chloroperlidae; genus Sweltsa; species Sweltsa coloradensis. Next base: position 8,035 of record JAMZAV010006954.1, on the reverse strand, counting down.
ATAATTCGGAGTAGCCGTTTGTCCTGGATAGCAAAGAAATTAACGACGACATGTTCAAATAATCAAAAACGTCCGAGGAAATGGTGCAACAATAGTTCATTGGAGGTCACAAGCATAAAAATTTGTGAAAAGGTACTTTATGACCTAATGATCAATAATTGATATGGTCACATTGAAGATTTTACTCCATTAACTCACTGGAGGTCAAAAAATTAAAATCTTCATATAAAACAATATTACTGTAAAAATTATATTTTTTTACAAAATTTAAAACTTTTTGTGAATAATTACATGATTAATTAATAATGTGGATTAAACAGATTCCAAAAATATAATTTTTACAGTAATATTGTTTTATATGAAGATTTTAATTTTTTGACCTCCAGTGAGTTAATTGGAGTAAAATCTTCAATGTGACCATATCAATTATTGATCATTAGGTCATAAAGTACCTTTTCACAACTTTTTATGCTTGTGACGACCAATGAACTATTGTTGCACCATTTCCTCAGACGTTTTTGATTATTTGAACATGTCGTCGTTAATTTCTTTGCTGTCCAGGACAAACGGCTACTCCGAATTAGATTAAGTTTTCAGAGAACCTTCAAAAACTTTTAAATTATACCTTCCAAGAATATAAGTGCCATCAAATAAATTTGTCACGTGGAAATCGCACTTTTCCACTTTTTCCACTTTTGAAACTGAAAATTCCATAAAATCGACTATTCTGCAAAAATCTTTAAATCGCATTTTTAATATCATTCAATTTTACCATTTGCATGTATTGTTTGTTGGAACTACTTTAAAAATGTTATTCTTTACGAGCAATGACAAAATGAAGTTAAATGAAAATCATAGTTAAATAGCGTACAATCCACTGAAAATGCTCAGCCTTCAACGCTTATATACTCAAACGTGCAATAATCCGTATTTTTTAAATATGTTGTACATGAGCTAGTTTTATAAATCCTAATAATGTATAAAAACATAGCGCTAACTGACCAAAATAATTTGTGAATTTATGCTTGAATCACATTTTTGTAAAATTATTTACACTATTTTTGCCGTGTCTGCAATTTTTAGCATGAAATCATATGTTAATTAAAAATTGATTGTATTTAATAGGTAAAGCATACAGTCACCTACAAATCGGTATTTAATAAATTAAAATCGGTTAACCGAGTCCCGAGTTGTGTACATTTAAAGACAGTAGTGAGTAAGCGTTTCAATGATTGCACATTCAAAAACAAAATGGCCTCTAAAAAAAAACGTATACCACAATTCGAAGTGACATACTACCTGGAGATGTTTCATAAGGTGCATACTAACACGTGGTCAAGTCAGATTTGAGATGTTAAGTGGGGTGAGCGAAAAAAAAATCTACAGGGTCTGGCTCCTGGTCTATAATATAAGCGTTGTAACAAGAAAAAAATTGGAATGGTCTAAGCAATTTTCCCCGACTTATCCAGATTTTCAGACTTGTTGACATCCTGTTTTTGCAGAAACGTTTTAGGTCTTAAAAATGAAAATATTTTTTAATTAAAACTTCATCATCATTATCCATCGCCGTTTCCTGCTTCTGGCAGTGTCAGCTTGGGTTTAGCAACACAATTTTTCTACTTCTTTCCATCCTCCCACAATCGTATCTCTTCCACATCTTCCCAGCTCTCTCCTCTTGCCTCCAAGTCTTCTGCTATGATGTCTTTCTATCTCTTCCTGGGTCTACCCCGTCTTCTTCTTCCTTCTTCAATCCTTCTTTCATACATTTTCTTGGGCATCCTATTTTCTCCCATTCGTTTCATATGTCCATACCATCTCAACCTTGTCCTTCCTATTCTGTCCCTTAACTTTTCTACACCTAGCATTTCTCTAATGTCCGTGTTTCTTATTCAATCCCTTCTCGTCTTGCCCACTTTGCTCCTAGGAATCTCATCTCTGCCGCCTCCATCTCACTCTCCTCTCGATCTCCAATTGTCCAGGTTTCTGCTGCATGCGTAAGGATCGGTATGAAATAAGTTTTATATAGTGTCATCTTACACTGAATAGGTATTTCTTTATCCCACAATGGTAAAAGTAACTGGCCTTTTTTATTCTGATGTTAATCTCCTTTTTTATCTTTCCACTTTCCATTACTTCACTTCCTAGATAACTAAAACTATCCACCACTTTCAGGGTTTCTCCTCCAATGTTATCTGTGCTTGATAATCCCCTGTGTCCTCTTCTCCTGGCATAGTTACAACCTCACTCTTTACAACAATTATTTTCATACCTGCTTCTTCTATGTTTCTATTCCACTTGTCTGTATATCTTTGGAGTACCTCCTCATACTCGGACCATTAAATTAAAATTAAAAAAAAATAACAAAGTCTAATTAAAACTTAAAAGCGTTTAATATCGGTAGGCCTAAATTAGAAGCCAAATGAACCATAGACATACAAGCAGGGCTGGTTCTAGAGCATTTAGCTCCCCCTATGTTGGATGCACGCAGACCCGGAAAAATGTTCAATTCTATAGTGTGTGTTTACAGTAGCCTATTTTAACCCTTTCCGGCCCATCGGCGCCATATGGACCCATAACTTTTTTCAATTTTTATCTGGGTAAACAATAGTTTTTTTAATTTGACCCCATTTTTTTATTTTTTATTTTTTTGGAAAATAATAGGTCTAAATTAGTAATTTTTCCACGTTCCAATAGGACCAAAAGTGAATTTTTTAGAGAAGATTGAAAATACAAATCTGCAAAAAAGGCTAAAAATGGGGAAAAACGGGTTGTCTCGGAAATTTAATAAATCTCTAGTATTGCTATTATTTGAGATACAAAAATTTCAAAATATGCAAAAAAATCTTGGAAAAATCTAGTTTTAGGAATGTTTTTTTAAATTTGAATTTTACCTGAAATTAATCTTTTATTCAAATTCCAAAATTTCCCAAAATTCGTTAAAATTAAGGATTAAAAACATGAAAAAATACTAAAATTCTAAGAAAAAAATACAAACTTGAATTGTTTGCTTAAAATTTCCTAATTTTCACAAATTTAATTCGGTCCTGAGAGGGTTTTTATTTTTTAACGAGTTTTCGGCACTAGAAAAAACCTTCTTGGTTACAGGAAAGTTATCTTTTGCAAGAAATGAAACTTATTAGCATGTGCAGAATAGAGGTCAACATTTGCCTCATGGGAATGAAAATATAAAATCAGATGTATACGGGGTTTATTCACATCTCACTTTTATTTTATTTTGTAATGTTTGTTTGAAAAGTATTTTGCAAAACTTCTAATTTTGCTATGTGAGAAAAATACCTCGGGTGTTTTTTGGTTTTGTTTGTTTGCGCTCTACTGGACAAACGGCTATTACGATTATGCTGTAACATTTAGGGGTAATTTAAAATCTCTGAACTAAGACCTGCCACGTTTTTTGGTACAATCAAAGAAATATTTTCACAAAGGATAGAAAAAGTCAACCCAAAAAGCTCATCCATTTGATTAGAATAGACTGGAATAGGCCCTAACCGTTTGAAAGCACCCTATTGATAGAAACTTACAATTCAATCCAAACATATTTCATTATTTATCTGCATTATGTTTAACATTGATTAGCTCTCCTAAACGTTTTTCATTATCTTCATTTTGGCGCCCCCTGGGCTCCGTCCAGTCCAGTCTTGTGGTTGTGTTTAGAACTTCTATGTTGGCTCCCCAGGTAATTCCTACCACCTTCTTTGGTAAGTTCATTCTAGTTTTAAGACTCTCCGTGCATGCCTAATACTACATGCAATCTTCCTCGGAGTAGGCCTAATAGGCAAAATAGGAACTAGGAAGCACCTCATAATAAGCATATAATATCCAAAGACACAATGGATGCCTTGTTTGTTGTTTGTTGTTGTGTTTTTTAAGCCAATAATGCTAAAATAAGACAGCATAACTTAACACTTACAAGTGGAAGGTGCTCAGAAGGTTGCTTGTACAATTTATCAGCCAAACTTTCATCAAAACTGGAAAGATCTTCAATATTCACTTCCAGCCAATAATGTCTTAGGTTATATTGACGCTTGAGTTGATCTCTGAAAAAAATTGACACATAATATATAAGATTAGGGCCTATAGAGTTGGTTTCAGTAAAGAATGCCACTGCCGGGGGATTGCAGCACTGAAATCTTCCGGCTACCTTTGCACTGTGGCCAGTGGTTAGGAAATAACAAAACCTATCAATATTCAGAATTTGAACTGCTTCCGAAAGTGGAAACCATATTTTAAGTAAATACTAGAACTGGAAGATTAAAACAGTCGTGTAAGAATTGTGACACATTACGGAAATATATAATCATTGATCACCAAACACTAGCGTCTATGTTGGCAGCAATTGTGTGGCAAAGAAGTATCAGCCGAAGGAGAAGAAATGGTTTTAAGAGGCAAAGAGTTAGAGAGAAAGAGTTTAAATACCTGGGCAGTATGTTAGGTAGCAATGCTAAACTAGATCAAGAAATATCTAGTGAAGGGTTAACCTAGCAGAAGGTTTCTTTCTACCAATATGTAAAGCTGTAACAAAACTTTTATGCCCAGAAAATGCAAGCTGCTACTTTACAAAAGTATTTCGTCCCAATACTGATGTAGGCCTAGGTGTATGCTTCAGCGACCTGGACTCTAAAACAAGGCAGAAATTGTTTAGTTGCCTCAGAAATGAAATTTCTTAGAAGTGTATTGGATTGGTTGTAACTAAAATGAATAAATTGAAAAGTAGTGCAATATGGAAGGAACTGGGTGTTAAAAGTTTGAGGTGGCGTATTGGAAGAGAGCAGCTGAGATGGTTTGGACACATGAAAAGAATGGAAAATGAAAGAAAACCAAGAAGAGAGTTTGCAAGGTTAGTAAGGAATAAGAGAAAAGTTGGAAGACCAAGAGGCAAATTGATTCATACGTTGGACGGGTTCTCAACGTATCATCGATGATCCGATGTATACAAATAGCACGTTGGGAACATAGCCTAATAAAATCATTAGGTGGGTCATTTTCTCAAAACTGACACATTTGTGTCCTACCCTATTATTTTGGTTGTTTAGGCCTATGTACATTTTTGGTGTTATTTTTTGTATCATATTAATATATAATTAGCAAAATAGAATAGGTTTAGATTTATTTAAAAAAAAACAATTTGGCTTTATTTAATAAAAGAAAATAAAAATCGTTCCATTTAACATGGCAGCCATTTTGTCCCAACTTCACTTTCGCATATTAATTTTACAATAAGTTTGTGATTATGAGGCCAATATGGTAATGTCTGAGTGAATTTAATACATATTTAGCAGGCCTATTTAATAAATAGTCCTAAATTTGTTTTAATAATGTAATATTAGAAGATATTGTTGTCAAAAGTATGTCCTAACAATTTGTGTCAATGGTGTTACTCATTTGAATTTCCCTTATATTCAACAACAACCACCAAGAAAACAGAAATGTGTTGCTGTTAATGTGGTAGTCATGTCCTTTGTGTTTGGGGATGATGAGTCACCTTTGGCTGAACCTGGAGCTCTTCAAATTGATTTGATATCAATTTAATTATACCAAGGGGAGACAATATACTTTCTACTGGTCACTGGTGTTACCATCTTTTCAGCTGTTATGCCCAGTTCATATAAAGTCGTAAGGTTTAGTCGTAGTCATATGGTTTAGTCCTAGTCGTAAGGTTTAGTAGTCGTCATGGTTTGTTGTTTTGTTATTTGCTTTGTTGCAAGTGATGTTTCGATCTCTGATTCGCTAGTCGTAAGAATTTGTTGTTTAGTCATAAGAAAGATGAACATTTTCAGCTTTGTTATGACAACGACTGCGACTAAACAATAAAACTAAACCTTGTGACCGTGTGTGAACAATAACATGTGTTTCATATGTTTCATCTGCTTCTTACTACTAGGACTAGGACTACGACTACGACTTTATGTGAACTGACCATTAGGCCTAAGTAGTTTCAATAACCTTGTTGTGGTATTTTTTTATAATTGCACATAAGTAATAGCAAACAAATAACATCAAGCACCAAGCTGCCTACCGGTACTTTATTAACCCTTTCTCGTCTGACGGGACTTATAAATAAGTAAAAATAGAGGATGAAGCCATCATGTTTGTTGAAGAATTTAAATACTTGGGTATAATCTTAGATAATAAGTTATCATCCAAAATCCATATTAACTACATTGTAGCAAAAATTAGTAAGAAGGTAGGTTATATAAGAAGAATTGGTCATCATCTGTCGTCATGGTCTAAAATGTTAATTTATAAGACAATTGTTCAACCACATTTTGATTTCTGTTCAACAATTTTTTATCAAGCTTTTAACATGGATATTGACAGACTTCAGAAATTACAAAATAGAGGTATGCGAACTATACTTAAATGTAATCGTTATGTTTCAATAACGACAATGCTGAACACTCTTCAATGGATAAATGTTAAAGAACAAATTAAGCTTTATGCAATGTTATTCATTTTTAAGATCCATCATAACTTGTTGCCAAATTACTTAGGATTGAAATTAAAGCCAATAGCATAAGTTCACAAACATAGCACAAGAGCAGCTAGAACTGGTTACTTTTTGAAAGGTTGCAATAAGAAGTTAGCTAGTAAATCAATTTTTTATTCCGGTATTAGAGAATTTTAACAACTAACCTTCTGTAGTTATTAATTCCATTAATGTTGCTAGTTTTAAGAGAAATTATCTCTTGCATAGAGCTCAGTCTCAGCAATGTAATTTATATAAATAGAATACTTATAATATGATATTATATTATTATTAGAAGGGATATGGTTATTTATTTTTTGGTATATAAGGCTCCAGACTAGAAATCAAAATATGTACTGATATCTAGTCAGGCCTATCTACTGTACGTGAAATATGTAATGTAATATGTGTGTAATATGTGAAATATGTAATGTATTGCAATAGCTGTTGCAGCTTAAATAAAGAATTATTACTATTATTATTATTATTATAAGTCCCTCAGTTTTATTGTGGTATAGCATTAACATGGATAGGATCATAGCTCTATGCCTGATGGGACGTTTGAGTCCCACTTCTCCTGAGCACATAGAGCTATTGCACGTTCACATAGGATAATATTTACGCCTTGTACATAATTTTTAAACTCTTTTTGCGTAAAAAAATGAAAATAAAATAGTGGACTTATAAAAATAATATATAAAAATCTGAGAAAAATTATAAATTTGCCATTTTTTTATCCGATTTTCAATTTTTTTTAATTAATAAATTATTATTAATATTTAGCCTATTCAGAGGCAAAGAGTTACATAACCAAGGTATGTATCAGCTTAGCAATATGAAGTGGATGCAGGAAGCGAACCTGAAGGATAAAGGAAATACTAAATAATAAATAACACTGTTGTTTTAAAGGATTTCGGGTGCGCTCTTATCGATTATATCTTAGAACTAGCGTGGCGCAATGTAGCCAGCGGAAAGTTCGGCTAACCTAACTCAAGTAGTTTTGTAAAACCGGTCCATACCAACCGAAGAAGTTCCAGAAATAGTAGGCCTATTTATGAATGATTTATTGATATTTATTGATCTGAAAATGTACAATATAGGCCTAGTAGGCCTATGTTAGTTGAATTAGTAATTTACACAGGTTATACATAAAGCCCGTCAGACGATCGAGCTACTCGCGCACGTTTCTCATCGCTACTTGTAACTTAGGCCTACTTTGGTTTATATAAAACAGTATGAAATGAAACTTGTGAGTGCATTTTTTAATTATATATAACTGCAATTATAAAATATAAATCATTTACAGTGGTTTTTCGTCGTTTTTAATGAAAAAAAAACAGTCTTAAAAAGTTGGCCAACACCAACCGAAAGAGTACCGCTATTGCTGAGCTGTTGTCGCGTCTAGACCGAGAGCTTAGGACGTGACTGATTGCTTGAAAAACGTGGCTTATTCTTATTCTCATTTTGACGTCATCAATCATCGGTGACATCAGAAGCAACGTACGAAGGGTCCCGATCGAGACTGAGAACGAGAATGAAACCTAGTAATGA
>JAMZAV010006953.1:0-28517 GCA_024449915.1 Sweltsa coloradensis | reverse complement strand
TTGCATTTGATGAAAATTTGGAGGGGACCTTCGAAATCTTTGAACTTAGATTTGCCACGTTTTTAGGTACAATCGAAGAAATATTTCTCATGAATATCGTACTTTTACGATTTTTTTCGATTTTTAATGCGATATTTCCGTGATATTTAACTCGCGACCGGGCAAACGGCTATTCCGATCTTGATGAAACTTTATAGGAACGTTTGAAGTCAGTAAAATTTGATATGTTAGGGACATTTGAAGAAATATTTCTCATTGAAATCGTACTTTTACGATTTTCTCCCGATTTTTTCCCGATAATTTCGTGATATTTGGGCCGATTATTACCAAACGCGTGGGGCTACAACGTTCATATTTTACATGGACATTAAGGTTATGGTGATGTAGTAACTTTAAAAAAAAGTCGAAAAAGTAAGCCAGAATCTAAAGAAAGAAAAATTGTAATATAAGTTTTTTGAGGTAAACAATAATAATTAACATGTAACTGTAGAAACATGACAATAATCACCTACAGTGCGTACAAAAAGCAAGTCTTCGGGCCTCCAGATATTTGACACTCTAATTAGTACTACTTTATAAAAATTATGATTTTGCAATGGAACTTGAAAGTAAAGAGATACCACGCATACTAAAAACTTAAAAAAGCTCATCCATCAACGAGACTAAAAAAAGCGTTTGCGAAGCTTCCTAGTAAAATAAATGAGCATCACAATAACATGACGAATATTGTCAACAGTTGCGAGAACCTAGATGTTTTTTGTTCGAGTTACTCACTCCCAAGATTGACTAAATCTCCTGGCAGACTTTCAGCCGGCGTGGAGATTTAGAGACCTTGCTCGCGCTCCAAACGCCATCATTCCAACAGTAACAAAATCCTGTCGCTATGATACCATTCGTAATAGTCATCACTGCTACCGCTCCCACAAGACATGTCAGTAGGACATTGATGACACAGCTTAGGAACTAGAATATTAACGAAAATTCGGATTTGGAGGCAGGAAAGGCTAAGCAATGAAATAAAGAACGAATAGGTAAAACTTCATTAACAAGTTTAATTAATATCAAATTATTCAATTTTCAAATGGTACAAGTCAATAAAGGCGTAGATTATAAACAAACAAGTATGAGTCCAAACATATTACGGTGTAAGAATGTATGTGTTCTTAAAGCAACGATAGTGATGTATATTACAAATTTAAAAATATATATTTTTGTACGGGTGCACATTGAAAGTTTTACAAAAAAAAGTAACTTAAAATTACAAAAAACGAGCATAGACGCATTCAAAGTCCTGCATGTTGTGTTTGGCATTTTTCTATTCATTAGGTTTGTAGGAAACATTTACATAAACAAACAAACAAATTATCTACATGGAAATCTGACCGAATGACAATTCATTTTTAAACCACTACTTATGATTCATCAGTAATTTAAAGCCTTTCTTTCGACATGTATCTATAACGAGTAATATAATATTTTTACGTTTTGTAATTCCAAAATACTTTGCCTTAAAATTAATTAATAACTACTCTGATAGGTACAATCATTGTGAAAGTACAACTTACAAAAATTGATTATTTACACCTTACCGGGTACAACCTCTGCAGGGAATGAAAAACCACCTGCATTCTGAAAAGATATTTGGGTTCAAAGAAGCGATTGACAGGCAATAGAGTTAAGTGCCATGCCCTCTATTTGTGTGGCACTCGCCAGGTGGCCCCACCGCATCATCGCTGTTGTCAGGTTTGCTTAACTGACTGAACCCCATTTAATATAAACACACAATACATGTTTTAACCTTGGCAACCCTGTTTGCGATGAAGGCAAAAGCGTGGCGCGTGCCAAGATTGGTCGAACCCTTCGGTTCTTTTGTGGCATTGTCTGGGTAATATCTGTCCAATATTGAGCCTATTCACGGCCGTTCTTTAAAAAAATCTACTGTATTTTCATTCCCTTCACAGGCTTTAGTTTTTCTTCGAATGTCATATTCTTGCCATATAGGCTATCATCGTTATGCTTTTGACAGAACCATTAAAAACAATAAGCAGGTTCATAACGCGACAAAAATCAGATTTAATAAATTCGGATTTAGCAATTGACTTTGAGTGGTGGCGGCTATTAGCTGTTGTGGGATATGTTGCTAAATAAACACTTTGGCCCGTAGGTCGCGCGTGACATCATGCAACTTACAAGACACAAGAACTATAATATACGATATGGAAAGCTTATTGACCCGGAACGAAATAGAATACGAACACACACTAAAAAACAATTAACCAAGGTCACTTACATAAAAACAATTGCGAATTTTCGAGTAACACTTCCTTACTCTTCCTCAAGCAGAGGCTAACTGACGTCCGTGCGCTCTTCTCTCTTCGGGCTGGCGGGCAGGTTTAATGTTGACAGGGAGGGGGTGGCTGCGCGCTCTGTTGACGTCTGGTCGAATTATCGGGATCCACATGGGGTGGAAATCAAACGACGGCTGGCTGACAGGGGGGGTGTGGCTGCATGCCATCACAGCAGCCTCCTTTATTTTCCTCTTGAAGACGTCTTCTTCTGATAGAAGGGCCGATGTGTTGTTCCACATGATCATGTGTGAAGTTTCCTCCACGAGGTTTGCGATAAGGGAATTCTGTGCATTGGAGGTTACGTTGCGTTGGTGCTCTGTCAAACGAACGTTGAGGGGGCGTTTGGTTTCACCAATGTAAGTCCTGTCACAATCGCACGGGATTTCGTAAACAACGTTACGGGCTTGCTGGTCGGTATTATAGGGTTTGGTCTTACACAGTTGTTTACGAAGAGTGTTGGAGGATTTAAACACTGTCCGAACGTTGAACCTATTAGCAATGCGCCGGAATTTCTCCGAGAATCCGGGAATGTAATTAACAGCTATGGTTTTATAGGGCTTAGTAGTGTCACTTCCGGGTTTGTTTTCTTCGCGAGGGTCTTTAGCTAGAATAGCTTGAACAAGCTCAGGAGGGTAGTCATTGGCTGCAAAGGTAGAGAGGAGAACCGATTTCTCGGTCTGCAACTCGGTGTGGTTAGAACAATGTGTGTTATTATCCAAAGTAACCGCCCCCGACAACACAGTCAAACTCAAGACCACGGTGTACAGAAAACCCACCAACTCGTCTTCTTACATCCGGTTTGACTCCAATCACCCACTTCACGTGAAAAGGGGTGTGGTCTCGTGTCTGGCAAAGAGGGTCTTACACACATTGTTCTAACCACACCGAGTTGCAGACCGAGAAATCGGTTCTCCTCTCTACCTTTGCAGCCAATGACTACCCTCCTGAGCTTGTTCAAGCTATTCTAGCTAAAGACCCTCGCGAAGAAAACAAACCCGGAAGTGACACTACTAAGCCCTATAAAACCATAGCTGTTAATTACATTCCCGGATTCTCGGAGAAATTCCGGCGCATTGCTAATAGGTTCAACGTTCGGACAGTGTTTAAATCCTCCAACACTCTTCGTAAACAACTGTGTAAGACCAAACCCTATAATACCGACCAGCAAGCCCGTAACGTTGTTTACGAAATCCCGTGCGATTGTGACAGGACTTACATTGGTGAAACCAAACGCCCCCCAACGTTCGTTTGACAGAGCACCAACGCAACGTAACCTCCAATGCACAGAATTCCCTTATCGCAAACCACGTGGAGGAAACTTCACACATGATCATGTGGAACAACACATCGGCCCTTCTATCAGAAGAAGACGTCTTCAAGAGGAAAATAAAGGAGGCTGCTGTGATGGCATGCAGCCACACCCCCCCTGTCAGCCAGCCGTCGTTTGATTTCCACCCCATGTGGATCCCGATAATTCGACCAGACGTCAACAGAGCGCGCAGCCACCCCCTCCCTGTCAACATTAAACCTGCCCGCCAGCCCGAAGAGAGAAGAGCGCACGGACGTCAGTTAGCCTCTGCTTGAGGAAGAGTAAGGAAGTGTTACTCGAAAATTCGCAATTGTTTTTATGTAAGTGACGTTGGTTAATTGTTTTTTAGTGTGTGTTCGTATTCTAACTATAATATAATAATACAAAAATGTGATTGATTTGTACTAAACACCTAAACTGTCATCTGCCACTGAACCATCTGGTGTTGAACCAAAGTATGAAATGCGTTTGTCAACGAACATATAATACCACATATTTTAATTGACACACTTTCCGAATTTTGTTTATTATTTATTTTAATTTCTTCTTATATGCACCATTTTCTTTTTTCGGAATCTATTAACTATAATTTTGAATTTATTTTTCTCTTGGTTTTGTTTATTGTTCTAATTTCCGGTTCATATTTTTGGTATGTCCTACTGGCCCAGTTGTAGTTCAGTTCCTGTTTGGGTCCGAAACTAAATCAAACTGTTATCTGTGCTAGAACCATGTCAACGCTAAAACGATTATTTGGCCACATTTACAATTAGATGCAAGCTCATCTAAGACTAGAACGTCCCAACCCTTGAAGGTTTATCTCTACAAACCATCAATGACAGGAGAACTTGCGACTGGTTTTCTACGACGAGCCCTTCCATTTTCTCGACAATAGTGGTCTTTGAGAAGGCTGACGGTCAGACGGGTCACTTACAGGTAACAGGACTTTTGGATAGAAAAGACAGAATAAAACTGTCACTGCTCAAGAAGTTTAGTAGGTTGCTGCTTGATAGTAGCACATTCAATCAAACTTCGACTACGTTTTTAGAGTCACCAATAAATTCAATCTCAAAGATAAGTACATTAGGAAATGAGTAATTATTTAAAAAAACTTCAACATACCCTTGCTTAGCATCGTTCTATCTCTTTTAATTTTCAAGATAACGAAGCATTTGCTTGACCGTTGTACATAATGAATGATTAAAATAAAATTGTGTTTGCACAAATATTTAAGTTAAAGTCCGATTTGAACAATGCCATTTACCCGTTTCAAATATTGTGATTAGTTTTCTCTAAAAATGTGGTCAAAGTTCACATTTTTCTTGTTTTTAAATGTCTCTTTGATACGGGCTCTTAACTAAGTTATACATTAATACCGTGTTTCATTTTCTTGTGAACAGTCAGTGATGACTTCCACTTAGTAGAATATACACAAAACGGGCAGGTAAATGTGGGTTTCTTCCCACATTCATATTTCATGTGGCTGTACAAGCTGCACTTGTGCCTGTAGCTCTTGTTGCAGTTTGGACAGCGCAGATCTTTGCCACACTCGTGTTTCATGTGGAAGTTCAGCTTCTTCTTCTCCTTGAAGGCTCGGCGACAACTGGAACACTCGAATGCGGCGAGCATTTTCACGCCGCACAACCACGATGCGTCAAGCCCTGGAAACAGAACGAACGAGTCTGTAGAGGAAGCGGATGCAGGCGACCTGATGCCGACATATACTACAGGATGGGAATATGGAACAGAATGCAGTCATAGACGTCAAATGATAAATAAATACATAAACATCAACAATCAACAAACATAAACATCATACAAAGCGATTGCACTGCTAGCAATGACACGATTTACGGTTTTAGCCAAATGAGTGATTGAAAGGTTTGAGTGAAAGGTATAGTAGCTATTGTTAATTTCAAGCAAAAAAGGAGAGAAATAATGTGTTTAAAACACAGCGCTTGACACCATATTTAGCTAAATCGTAAATAACATACGACGTGTTGGCCTATCAATTAATATACGGTATATTGTAATTAACTAACCTATAACTGTTTAACAGCAATCGGTGAAGACTATGTCATAGAACATATATGTAAATAAGTGAACGAAATTAAAATGAAGAAGAATTAAAATGAAAATATTGCAGATACAATAAGTAGCATATTACTTGATAATAATACCAATGGGATACAAAAACATCATATTTGTACAAATTAAATTAACAAGCACACTTGTTCATGTCACCAAGCGAATATATTGGTTTACTACTCGTTTTTTTAAACAAAACTTTAAAAAAAAGTTAACAAACATTAAAAGGTCTTCTGATATGACAAAAACAATGATGAATGTATTATAGTAACCTACTAGCCTACAGATAACTGTAGTTGCAGATTGACTTTAGACTATGAAGTAGAACAATATTTGAAAAACCCAACTTCTTCTTCAGGTTTTTTGTTGTTCGCTCAAAAGCAATGCAAAGCAAGTTATGACCTTCCAACAATGACCTGAGACATATACAGCAAAAGCTGGATTAGCTTCATAATAATCCTCTTTCTTTAACAAGGCCTATGATAGTGTTTAATATTTAGATCCCTATGTACTATGAGTATGACCTTCAAGGAATGACCTGAGACCTACTGCAAAAGCTGGATTAGCTTCATAATATTCCTCTTTTTAATATTTTGATCTCTATGTACCTTCCAGCACCTTCCAGCAATGATGCGAGACCTACAGTCTTCGAAATATTCATCTTTCCACGTGCCCCATGATAATTTTTAATATTTTGACCTGAGACCTACAGCAAAAGCTGGATTAGGTTCATAATATTCCTCTTTCTTAAATATGTGACCTATGATAATGTTAAATATTTTGATCACACTGTACAATGACCTTCCAGCAATGACCTGAGACCTGCATCAAAAGCTGAATTAGCTTCATTACATTCCTCTTTCTTTAACAAATGGCCTATGATAATGTTTAATATTTTTATCTCTATTTACAATTGCAATGACCAGCGACCCAAAAGCTGGATTAACTTTATAATATTCTAGTCCGTGGAACAAGCGTAAATATATTTCAAAGCCGGTAACCAGCAACAAAATTTAGGAGCTAGTTTAAGACATATTTTAGAATGTTATTTCACCGGGAGACACGCTCGGGAGCAAATAAGTCACCTGACATGGCGTCTTCAAGATGGCCGCCAAAAGAATTCTTAAAAGTCCTGAATGATCGGATTTGAATAAACTCGGTATCGTTTTAATGGGGATATAATGTTCTCCAAAGAAAATGTCGTGATAAATTTTACCCCTAAACGCAATAGTTTTAATTATATTTACAAATTATTACAATTTATTGCAATTATTTCACTTTTTAACAAATATAAATATTCGATATTTATGTATATATTCGACCATGAAAGCCTTAATAATAAATATATACATAATTATTTATACGAAGAACTCAATTTATTGTCATGAAATTTTCAAACTTGACAAAAATAACGCCAACAAATCAAAAATGTTATGTTTTAAAACGAAATTCTTGTAACTTACTGATTAATTAATTAATGAAATTAAGAAATAATTAAATACAAATTAAAAGATTCATATTCACGTACCACAGTCACCCAGTGTACTACATACGAACAATATGGCCACAATGAACCATAAAATTATTGGTTTCAAAACTTAATTCCAATCACTTTCCCATTAATTTAATTAATTGAATTAATTCAAAATAAAGACAATATTATAAATTAATTGTGTAAAATTAACACAACATGGTCGAACTTGGTATCATTTTAATGCTAATTTTATGACAAATAAATGTATATATTTTTTTATTACATGAATTAATAAATCACCAAATAATTTACATTTTTGGATGAGCGAAGCGAAGACTTCAATTTCACTGACCCCCTAAAAAATTAGCTCGGGTGTTTTTTTTTGTATTTTTGTATTTTTGTCTGTTTGATCGCTCTCTACCGAGAAAACGGCATATACGATCTTGAAAACAATTTCAGGGGACCTTCGAAATCTCTACACTTAGACTTGCTACGTTTTTGGGTACATTCGAAGAAATATTTCTCATGAAAATCGTACTTTTACGATTTTTTTCGATTTTAAGTGCGATATTTTCGTGACATTTTGACCGATTCTGACCAAACGGGTGGGGCAACAACGATCATATTTTACATGTACATTAAGGTAATGGTTATGTCTGGCTTGTTGAATGAAAAAGTTGAAAAAGATAGCCAGAATCCATAGAATAAAGGTTTTAATATGAGTTTTTTTAGGTTTATAATAACAATTGACAAGTCACAATAGAAACTTGACAACAATCATCTACAATGCATTCACAAAGCACTTGCAAAGGAAAAGTGGTCCCACGCAAACTAAAAACTTACATAAAAGCTCATCCGTCAACGCGGCGGGACTTTAGCGTTTTACTAGTATTTAAATAATACCACTTTTGACATATACATTATTATGTATAGCTTAAACTCGATCGATCGTAATAAATATTTTCTCATTCACTAACAGAATGCCAATGAATCCAAAATGAACATTCCCGAATCAAAATTCTTACAACTTACAAATAATTAAGTGAAGAATCACATATATCACAATGATTGTTGTTTGACACTTAGTAGCAACTGCATTAGCATATTAGACCTGACGAGAAATCCCAATATATGCTTTGAAATCAATGTTAGCAGTCACATTTTGGTGCCGGGCAGATTAAGATTCAGCGGCGTTTGGTACCCATAATTCAGCCCCGTACCACAATGTCTCACACGTATAAAATCGTATTTACTCAAAGGGGGAAAAAGACCCAGTTTTCTCCATATCAAAGTGGCCGCCATTTTGAAAATGGTACTTCCGTTTCTTGGGCGTTTACGAAACACTTTTGATCGTTCTTCGCGACCCCGAAAACAATAAAATAAACTCCACTGACGTGTTCATTGAACAAAACTAGTACTTTAAATGGGTTTATCCGGATTTTACACTTTGTTGGACGCCATCTTGGATTCTGGACAAACGGGCAAAAATCCGAGGTGGTACCGGGAAAATTCGTATTTATGTGGGTTTTTACCCTTAAATCAGCCCGGTACCCAAATGTCTCACATTTTGCCGCAAGTATTAAAAATCGTAATTTTTTACCAGTCTATATTCCTGAACTATGGGCAAGTAAAATTTATTTAAAAATACATACAAATGTCAACAGAAGTATCAAATATCAACAATGCGAGTAAAATTTAAAAAATAATTAGTCCCAAAATTAAGTTCATGCAACTTTACCGTTAATTGACTTAATTAAGTACTTAATTAAATCACAATTTGTTGTTTAAAATTAACACAGCCAAACTGTGTATCATTTGCAAGCTCGTTTCACCGAAAAATAGATTTGCGGGAAAAATAATAATAAATTAAACATTAAATTAAATGAATTTAATTAATTTTTATAACATTTGACATAATAACAATGCTGCAAAGTCTAGAACATAATTCATGAATAGCTTGTGCTTGTCAGTGAGTGTGTATATGTATAAGAATGTTTTGTGACAACTGATTGGGTTTTAGTTTAATGTACATTATTATACTAATTATGTCAAAAGTAGTATAAATTAATTACATGCACTTAATGTAATGTTAAATTTATTATTATTGTTCCCACAATATTATTTTCCATAAAATAAGAGTAAATATAGTGCCCAATTTGACTGTTATTTAACACAACAAATTGATATTAAATCAAATTATTTAAACTAGGAAGCTTCGCAAACGCTTTTTCAGGCGTGTTGCTGGATGAGCGTAATTGGTGCATTGAGCTGCCATGTGTTATGCAGATTTCTGTTGTTCTGGGAAAAAATCATTACTAAGTCGAAGACAATTTTTAAAACAAAAAAATTATAATTTAAAAAAATGAAGAAAAGAAGAAAAAATTCGTAAAATAGCTATTTTCATGAGAAATAATTTTTTTCGATTGCGCTCAAATTTCCCACCAATATATTAATTCAAAAAATTAAGGTTCTGTGAAAAAATCAGTACAATCGGATACAATCGAAAGCATGTAGGTGTTATAAGTGGAAGAATTTTTTAACGAAACGAAACGGAAAAAATCTTAAAATTGCGATTTTCATAAGAAATAATATTTCGATTGCACGCAAATTTCTCACGAATATATGAATTTATAAAATTAAGGTTTTGTGAAACATTATTACGATCGGATAAAGCATGTGAGTGTTATAAGTAAAAGAATTTTATTTTTTATCGTAAAAATCGTAAAATTGCGATTTTTATGAAAAAAAATGTTAAGATTGCGCTCACATTTCACACGAATGTATTAATTCATAACATTAAGGTTCTGTGTAAAAAATCAATACAATCAAATAAAGTATGTAGGTGTTATAAGTAAAAAAAATGTTTAAAAAATCGAAAAAATGCGATTTTGATGAGAAATAATATTTCGATTGTGCTCAAATTTCAAACGAATATAATAATTCATAAAATTAAGGTTCTGTGAAAAAATCATTACAATCCTTGAAATCATGTAGGAGTTTTCGTCGAAGAAATTTTAAAAATCGAAATAATCGTAAAATAGCGATTTTCACGTGAAATAATTTTTCAATTACGCTCAACTTTCACACGAATATATTAATTCATAAAATAAAGGTTCTGTGAAAAATCATTACAATCGGATAAAGCATGTAGGTGTTAAAAATTAAAGATGTTTTTTTTAAATCGAAACAAAATAAAAAACTTGCGATTTTCATGAGAAATAGTTTTTCGATTGCGCTCAAAAACGTGACAGCTCTAAGTTAAGAGGTTTCGAAGGCCTCTATAAAATTTCATCGCAATTGGAGTATCGGTTTAGCCAGAATCGTGTTAACAGACACACAATAATACAAACAGAAAAAAAACATTCGTAATTTTTTCTCCAGTGTTGTTGGATGAGCGTGGCGAGCGAAGCGAAGATTCGATTTCACAACACTGGAGAAAAAATCCGGAATGTTTTTTTCTTTCCTTTTTTTGTGTTTGTTAACACGATTCCGGCTAAAACGATACTCCAATTGCGATGAAATTTTCTGGAGGCCTTCGAAATCTCTGAACTTAGAACTGCCACGTTTTTGAGAGCAATCGAAAAATTATTTTTCATAAAAAACCGCAATTTTACGATTTTTTTCGATTTAAAAAAAATCTTCGACTTATTGCACCTACCGTATCCGATTATCATGATTTTTTTACAGGACCTTAATTTTATGAATTAATATATTCGTGTGAAATTTGAGCGTAATCGAAAATTTTTTTCTCATGAAGATCGCAGTTTTACGATATTTTTCTATTTTTAAAATTTATTCGACTCATAACACCTATATGCTTTATCCGATTATATAGATTTTTTTACAGAAACTTAATTTAATAAATTATCATATTCGTGTGAAATTTGAGCGTAATCGAAAAATTATTTCTCGTGAAAATCGCCATTTTACGCTATTTTTGTTTTTAAAATTACGCTCATCCAACAACGCGACTGAAAAAGCGTTTGCGAAGCTTCCTAGTTAAATGGAATCTTCTCTTCGCTCGCAACGCTCATCCAATCAGACTAGGAAGCTTCGCAAACGCTTTTTCAGGCGCGTTGTTGGATGAGCGTAATTGGTGCATTGAGCTGTCATGTGTTATGCAGATTTTCTGTTGTTCAGTGAAAAAATCATTACAATCGGATAAATCATGTAGGTGTTTAAGTCGGATGAAATTTTTTTTAATCGAAAAAAATCGTAAAACTGCGATTTTCATGAGAAATAATTTTTATATTGCGCTAAAAAAACGTGGCAGTTCTAAGTTCAGAGATTTTGTAGGCTTCCAAAAATGTCATTGCGATTGGAGTATCAGTTTAGCCGGAATCGTGTTAACAGACAGACAAAAATACAAAAAGAAAACATTCCGGATTTTTTTCTTCAGTGTAGTAGAATGGAATCTTCGCTTCGCTCGCTACGCTCATCCAATAAACTAGGAAGCTTCGCAAACGCTTTTTCAGGCGCGTTGTTGGATGAGCGTAATTGTTTAAAAACGAAAAAAGCGTAAAATTGCGATTTTCATAAGAAATAATTATTCGAGGACGCTCAAAGTTCACACGAATATATTAATTTATGAAATTAAGGTTCTTTGAAAAAATTATTACAATCGGATGAAGCATGTAGGTGTTATAAGTCGAAGAAATTAAAAACATAAAAATAAATCGACAAATTGCAATTATCATGAGAAATAATTTTTTGATTGCGCTCAAATTTCACAGGAATATATTAATTCATAAAATTAAGGTTCTGTGAAAAAATCATTACCATCGGATAAAGAATGAAGTTTCTATTTGCCGAATAAATTTTTAAAGTCGAAAAAAATCATAAAATTGCGATTTTCATGAGAAATATCTTTTCGAATGCGCTCAAAAACATGGCAGTTATAAGTTCAGAGATTTCGAAGGCCTGTTCAAAATTTCATCACAATTGGAGTATATCTGTTTAGCCGGAATCGTGTTAACAGACAGACAAAAAAAACTTTCCGGATTTTTTTCTCCATTGTAGTGAAATGGAATCTTCGCTTCGCTCGCTACGCTCATCTAATGAACGGTAAAGTTACATTAACCTAATTTTGGGACTCTTTACTTTTTAATTATACTTGCATTGTTGATATTTGATACTTCCCTCGACATTTGTATGTGTTACGAGTAAATGTAAATTATTTGGTGATAAATTAATTAATTTTACATACATTTATTTGTCATTAAATTAGCTTTTAAATGATACCAAGGTCGATCATGTTGTGATAATTTTACACAATAAATTGATATTACTTACTGTCATTATTTTGAATAAATTCAATTAATGGGAAAATGGTTGGAATTAAGTTTTGAAACCAATATTTTTTTGGTTCATTATGTGGTCATATTGATCTTATGTAATACAATAGGGACTGTAGTACGTGAATAAGATTATTTTAATTTGGATTTAATTAATGCTTACTTTCATTAATTAATCAGGAAGTTACAAGAATTTAGTTAACATTAAAATATTTTATTTGTTGGCGTTATTTTAGTAAAGTTTTAAAATTTCATGACAATCGATTGAGTTCTATGTACAAATAACTAGGAAAACGCTTAAGTCCCGCCGCGTTGTTGGATGAGCGTAATTGGTGCATTGAGCTGCCATGTGTTATGCGGATTTACTGTTGTTCTGTGAAAAAATCATTACTAAGTTGAAGATATTTTTAAAATTAAATTTAATTTAATAAAAAATTTAATTTAATTTAATAAAAAATTAACTTAAATTTTAATTTTTTTTAATTAATCGTAATTTTAAAAAAGGAAAAAATCGTAATATTGAAATTTTCATAATAAATAATTATTAGATTGCGCACAAATTTTACACGAATATATTAATTCATAAAATTAAGGTTCTGTAAAAAAATCATTACAATCGGATAAAGGATGTAGGTGTTATAAGCTGGAGAAATTTTAAAAATTGAAAAAAGTCGTAAAATTGCGATTTTCGTAAAAAATATTTTTTGATAACGCTCAAATTTTACACGAATATATCAATTCATAAAATTAAGGTTCTGTGAAAAAATCATTACAATCGGACAAAGCATGTAGGTGTTGTAAGTCGAAGAAATTTTTAAAAAATCGAAAAAAATCGTAAAATTGCGATTTTCATGAGAATTTTTTTTCGATTGTGCTCAAAAACGTGGCAGTTCTAAGTTCAGAGATTTCGAAGACCTCCATAAAATTTCATCGCAATCAGAGTATCGGTTTAGCCGGAATCGTGCTAACAAACAGACAAAAATACAAAAAAACAAAAACAAAAAAACAAAACATTCCGGATTTTTTTCTCCAGTGTAGTGAAATGGAATCTTCGCTTCGCTCGCTACGCTCGCTACGCTCATCCAATTATAAATATATATATGTTATATCGCAGACTTCACGGATTGAATATGCACACATTGTATTTTCGGGTAGTCCGTGTGGTTTTATTTTTATTTATTCCAACGTTTCGGGTAGTTCTCCCTGCCCATCTTCAAGGAAATTAAACATAAAACAATATAAAAAACAAACAAAACCTTACTTCATAACAAACACTGCAACTAGATACATAGACAAAAACTAAATAACTTAGAAAACATAAGTAGGGCCTACTCATGACAAATTATACAACCATGTGAAGCCATCAACATTATCTTTTTACTGTTTAGATGACCTCAGCGTACGAGTAGATGGCTCAAGGGGTTCTTGTTGAGTCTTCCTTCTCTTGTCAGCTCTGTTTTTAGCACGGATCGGAAGATATCAGCAATGTTACGCAACGCTAAGGACACCATTCCTAACGAGTCCCATGGTATATATGAAATTCCATGTGGAAGTTGCGAAAAGACATACGTAGGAAGAACTAACCGCAAAATATCTGTCCGCATCGACGAACATAGAGTTGCAGTTAGACGTATGGAAACCACCTCAGCTCTTTTCCAACATGCTTTCGACAAGGAACACTGGATTAACTTAGATGAAGCTTAAACCCTAGCCAAAGTTGAACATGAGGTGCCCCGTCTCGTAAGAGAGGCGGTGGAGATGGAGAAGCGGAAACACAACATGAACACACGGTATTATGCTAAAAGACTTTCAGCCACATGAAAACATGTTTTGCAAGGCTGTAATGTTCAACCCAAAGCTCTCCCTATGGAAATGTCTGCATTCCGTTCTCCTTCAAGAGTTGACAAGAGAAGGAAGACTCAACAAGAACCCCTTGAGCTATCTACTCGTACGCTGAGGTCATCTAAACAGTAATATTATAATGTTGATGGCTTCACATGGTAGTATAATTTGTCATGAGTAGGCCCTACCTATGTTTTCTAAGCTATTTAGTTTTTGTCTATGTACCTAGTTGCAGTGTTTGTTATTAAGTAAGGTTTTGTTTGTTTTTTATATTGTTTTATGTTTAATTTCCTTGAAGATGGGCAGGGAGAACTACCCGAAACGTTGGAATAAATAAAAATAAAACCACACGGACTACCCGAAAATACAATGTGTGCATATATATATATATATATATATATATATTTAAATGAAGGCTTTCATGGTTGTTATATGTGTTCAGGTTTCGGTTATCCTTGTATAGTAGTTATTTATTTAGACAACGTTTCGTGCTAATTACATAGCACTTTTTCAAGTCAAATACATTTTGAAAACAAAACTAATAACAAAAGAAAACCAAAACAATCTGCTTTCCAAGCTGTAACTAAAACATGGCTGAACAGTTAAAACAATGGAATCAAATTAGGTAAAATTGCTGGTTACTCAACCTTGATTTTAATGTATGACTTCTAGTAGTAGGACCAGAGCAAACGGCCTCTAAATTAGCGTTGTTTTGTTAGTAATAGGCGTACCGTACCGTTTAAGTTTACAAGAGCTCTACTCTGGCTCCTAGCTGTATAGGGCCATCATTACTAGCTACTGGTATATCACTAACATTTTGTGATCCGTACTAGTCGGTAGTAAAGGTAAAGTAACATGGCAATACTTTAAAAGAGGTTTCCAACCAGCTGGCAGTGGTTTCCCGTCATCTCGTTTATTCATACTTCCTGGACGTTTTTCAATTACGATTTCCTCTCGAATAATACGAGGCGCAAGGTGTTCGACTTTAGCTAGTGTTCGGGTTCTATTGAAGTTAATCCGGTGGTGTTCTTGTTTCGCATGCTGAGCGAGTGCTGATGACGTTTCTCCATGTTCCACTGCCAAGTTATGTTCTTGAATACGAACGGAGATTCGTCTTCCAGATTGACCGACGTACGAGCTATCGCATGAACCACATGGCACCTCGTACACCCGTACAACGAGTCAAAGGCCCCTATGGATGCTCATTATGCCCTTTGGCGTGTTCGTTACACGGGCTCTTGTGCATACTGTGAAACATTTTCAAACGAAGGCCAGCTATATCTCGTGTAATTCTTTATATGAAAGAAATTAATTTTAAGCGTGCCAGAAAAATGAATTGAAGAATTACGTACCTGAAGGAAACGGAAGCAAGGCATCGGTAAAAATACAAATCATTGGACTTCTCTGATAAACAAATATTTTTACTAAAATATAAGTGATATTTCAGCTTCAAAAAGGAGTCTTTAACAAACAATATAACAGTTTAAAAACCACAATAGACAAGTCATTAAAAATACCTCTTTCACCAATAATATATTTATTTATTTTATGAATTGGTTACATACAACAGTTACTGCCATTTTAAAGTGACCAGTGATCAGTGATGTATGATGATGATGATGATGATGAAGAAGCGAGGAGGGGAAACCCGGTACCGGAACGTAGCCTACTCCTGTCGAAAAGTACCAATGGCTTTACGTCCTATCCGAAAGGATGGTGTGACCTTGACAGTCATAGAGGTTCCTTACTAAGCAGACGTAAAGGAGAACGAAGCCTCACACTAGCTTTCGAACCCTCGTCAACTCTAGCCAGCGGTATAAATGAGTTTCATGGCTGTGCGTTCACCCACTTTACCCGTAACCACGCCCGAAGGTTGCTTAACTTTGCATCACATTCGTATGGAAAACTTCAATCTTGGCACATGAGCCTCACGCCACTACACGGAAAATTATGGAAGCTGGTTTGATATAGGTTGTGTTCCGTAAAGGCGACCGGTCGACCATTCTGGGCTCGACTTGGGATTGTTATTTTCATTGTTTCACTCAACGTCCTATTGTTGGGAACTGCCTTGGCTACGGAATGGTGCGTGCTTCTACAAGGCCGTGTTTTTATGAAAATTGTGATATCTCGTTAAAATATTACATAAATCATATCATTTTACTAAATAAATGAATGATTTGAATAAATGAATGATTAATTTATTGTGTACCCATGTGAATTACAGGAACATTCTCGGTAGTGGACATAATTCCATGATTTTCAATGATGTAATTTGAAATAACCGCGCTTTCTTCAATGACCTACCCACGACCGGAATAAAACTCTGGGCTTTTTGGGTCTCGACCACAACAATCGAAACAACTACGCATCGCATACGTTCCTTGCAAATCTGATCCATCATTGGTGCAAATTGTGTTTACTTAAATTTCATTGGTCGCATACTGGTCGTTCTGGTCGTCTTTGCGGAACACAACCCTAGTGTGGCCATGCAATATAAACCAACAGTGTTGGCTCGGGCGCTAAGCGCTCGACTCTGATTTGGGAGGTCCGGGTTCAAATCTTGTCGAGACCGGCAATCCTGACTGAAAGTTGTTTCCGAGGGTTTCCTCAGTCGTTAATGTGAATGCAAGGGGTTGTGTCTTCTTAAACAGCCCTCGGACTTCCTTTCACTATTTCCTATCCGCACATATACCTAGTTCACCTGGAGAGGGGCAATTGCACCCTATAACAGGTTTCCCACGGTAAAAAAAAAAAAAAAAAAATGCAATACAATAAATCCAGCCACTTGATACACCGGCAAATAATATTACATCTTCAATATTTCAAACTGCAATTACATCTATAAAAAATAAACGTGCCTAAAGCTCGTTAAAATACTCCAATCACACGAAAGGAATCGAAAAAAAATTCCGGGGCTATCAATAGCTGGGGGCCTCCCCCCAGACCCTCCCATTGTACGTGTGCTTTACCCATGAAATACCGTTTAATTATTTTAATGTTATTGTGTTTTTTTAGATTTAGTCTGACGCCCCCCCCCCCCCCCCCCCCACTAAAAAAAATAGTTCATACCCCCCTGAAAAAATGACTGATAATGTAAAAAATCTGCCCAAAACGCTACTAAATTAAACAAGTAAAATTTCCCCCGACTCTGAGGCGGGATTTAGAGGTTGAGAGGTCTAGCCCGTCACAACGATGACCTGCTCAATGTGTATTTCCAATAAAATATTACATAACACACACACATAAAAATGTGGCAAATAAATAGTGTTAAAAGGGAAAAACCCTTTTTGCCCGGCGAGGGTTGATTGTAGGTGCTAATTACCTAAAAAAGATTGAGATGTGTTCGATTGATAAGGCACCCAAATAAAAATAGTTAAAAATTTGGGAAAACTAAAAATATCATTTTTAATACGTCTACATCCCCGTCCAGTCTCGTTAGGGGGTTTGGTCGTTTTACATCCCTACTGCGGGGGTTTCCCACACAGACTTTGACCTTCTTGTCGAGACTTTTGGGTTTTTGCCCTTTAAAACACGCACGGCACTATTTATTTCCCGAACTAGTAGCGAACTAAATACACAAAAGAGCAAAATTTCACGCTCACGATTTTGTTTTTTGTTTGTTGACCCCTGTCAATTTGAATCTACTCCCCGCTTTTTTAAACAATTCGTTTTAAAACGTTGGGCAGGCTGTGGTCGCACACCTCCACACAGATAATTAGACATAGTAGGGGGGACAGGCAGGGGCAGACATACACACAGATAAATATACAAAAAAAGGGGGGGGAGGGGGAAAAAAAAAAAGGGAGGAGGAAAGGGGGAAAAAAAGGGAAAAGAAGGGGTAGCCCCGACTCGCTTGCTAGAACGTGTGGGGCAGGGTGTGGTCGCACACACCCACACAGATAATATAGACATGTAGGGGGAGACAGGCAGGGCAGACAGAACACGATAGAATATAAGAGTAGGAAAGGGTAGCCCTGACTGCTTGCTGAGTAACGTGTGGTCAGGGGTTGGTCGCACCCCCCTCCACCAGTAATAAGACATAGTAGGGGGAGACAGGAGGGGGAGCAGACCCGTAAGAAAATACCGAGTAGGAAGGGGAGCCCTGCCCCGCTTGCTGAGTAAAGGTGGAGGCTGTGGTCGCACACACCCACACAGATAATATAGACATAGTAGGAGGGGGACAGGCAGGGTCAGACAAAACAACAGATAAAAATACAGAGTAGGAAGGGGGCCCTGACCGCTTGCTGATAACGGTGGTCAGCGTGGTCCACACACTCCCCACAGATAAAAAAATAGTAGGAGGAGACAGGCAGGGTCAGACAGACACACAGATAGAAGAATATACGAGTAGGAAGGGTAGCCCTGACTCCTTGCTGTAAAAGTGTGGGGGGGGGGGTCCACACACCCAAAACAGATAATATAACATAGTAAGAGACGGCAGGGGCAAAAGACACCAGATGAAATAAGAGTTAGGAAGGTAGCCCTGACTCGCTTGCTGAGTAACGTGTGGTCAGGCTGTGGTCGCCACACTCCACACAGATAATATAGACAGAGTAGGAGGAGACAGGCAGGGTCAGACAGACACTCAGATAGAATATACAGAGTAGGAAGGGTAGCCCTGACTCGCCTGCTGAGTAACGTGTGTTCAGGTTGGGGGGGGGGGGCAGGTGCTCGTTCTTGCCTTGTGAAATGGAAGGAAAGACCGGGAACTTCCTACCTCTCTATACGCTGCAAGCCTGATTCTTTAGTTTAATACATTCTACTGCCCCGATAAGACGGTGCACCACTGTTTTAACACTGCTGATACTCAAACTTCACTAACCAACAACTGTGTTTGGGTACGTTTCCCTTGTTTTATACACCTTGGCTCACGATTATAGTTTTACTTTACCACAAGTTTACTTCGACTTTGATTACACTGGGTCAACGACGCACTTGGCAGTCCAGCCGGTTCCGTCACAATAACAACCTCCTCTCTTGCACACCGGCTTTCATCCTCGCTTTTATCTAATCGGCAGTAGGGAGGGTAAAAGAAGGGGAAGGTAGGGTGCATGAGGACTGCTAAGTACAAAGGTAAGCTTGGAAAAAATAAACTGTTGTACAAGGGACAGGTAGAATCACACAGGCAAACAGAATCTGCCAGATATACCAAGGAGGAAGAACAAACAGGATCAGACAGACACACAGATCAGATCAGATAGTCTGAGTAGTAACTAGTAAGGGACAGGCAGGATCAGACAGACTTCAGATAGACAGGGTAGGTTGACGGCAGTACATTTTGGTATTAAAAAAAAGCAGCAGCACAGGATATAAATAAAAGCGTTTAAAAAAATACATGGACTATATTAGGTCTAAGGTTTTGATATAGAAGCATGACATTTTCATGGGTAGGGTATTGTAGTTTCTTGATACAATTTAGTCACACAAACGGCAAGAATGATTAGGATAATATGTTGGGAGTAAATAGTCAAGTACAAGAAGTAAGAAATAACTGTTTATTACTTCAACAATATTACAATCTATACTCAATGATATTACATTTTATTATTATACATCTACATTACTAATATTAATATTGCTTGATACATTGGGAATTGGGAACAGTTGATTCCTAAAAACATTTGTTTACAAATTGAGCGTACTTAACTTATTAAAGGCCATCAAATATTTTTTTTAAACAACCGTAAGTAGTCATCTAATGTACACTATTCTTGTTCGATTTGAAAGATCATACATTCTTCCTAAGACAAAACTACTTCATAGATAGAGCACAATCAAATCAACACATTACAGTACATTCATTACAGTATAAATAAATAAAGTAAATAAAATTCAGGGCCCGACGTTGATTGTTAGCGGTAGCCATAAAAAAGATTAAACTATGTAACTGGTACCATTAAAAATACAAATAGTTGGGACTATTCAGATTCACAGTTATGACATTTTAGTTTAATTAAGAGAGTAACATTTCGGCTACTTTACAGCGGTCATTAGAAATCAAAATATTAACAATATGAGAGTCACAACAGACCACCATTCACCAACATTTAATTTTAATGTTCTGTTTGCGGAAATTGTTATGTTATAAAAAAAAACTGTTGATTACTTTGTACTGATACTCATCCATTTTTTACTATTAGGGAAATATTTTTTTCTTGTCTGTTGAGATCTTTTATGGCTATATTGTTTGATAAAGATCGCTGTTAAGAAGTCGAAATTTACTTTATTATTTAAAAAAATATGTTAGAACTGTGAATAGTCCAATGGTTTTGTACTTTTAATAGCGGTATACATATTACAAATAATTGTAAGGTATTTTTAATATCATTAAAATCAAATACTAGCCATCTCAGCCAATGCCATCTGCGCGCTCTTCTAGTCAAAGATCAACGTGTCGGTCCAGCCAACGCATCTGTGGTGACGATGTGAAAAAAGGCTTATCTATCTCTGCAACAACCAGGGCTAAACCTGCTAGCGTGTGTGTTGTGAAACAGAAGCAACTTGTTGTACACCTCAAATCTGCCCGGAGGAATATTTTTGTCTATGGTTCTTCTAGCCAAAGATATGATATATCACTGTATTAAATCCACCTTTACACAGAAACACGTCGCAACAACACGAATATCTAAGCACACTAAACAACAAGTAACAGAATACATCTTGGACAACGGATACTGCGATGAATCTAAGCACACTAAACAACAAGTAACAGAATACATCTTGGACAACGGATACTACGATAAATGGAATATGATTCTATTTGATAACAATGCGAAAGGGACAATTCACATTAATTCACGTATACTTGGTAAGTATTTCTAATAATAAGTAATAATAAGTTAAGGACTACAGTTCAGCGTCAGCAGGAACGTCCACACACTGTGCTTGACTCAATGTGGGTGTCAAAGTTCAGACGCTGGTGTTGACCTAGTGATGGAACGTTGAAAATTTTCAATTCACTGAAAATTTTCAATATGCTTTTATTTGTTTGTTTGTTTTATTGTTTTTTTATTGTGTTTGCTGAGTACATATTATATTGTTATGTACAATGATATTTAATAAAAGAATTATCACCAGTAGCCCATGTTTTATACCTATCCCTGGCAACTTTGTATCCCTGAGTAGGCCTAAAATGTACTAGGAGGAACTAGGAGGAAAGGAACTATTTTATTAGGTCTGTAAAATGTGTTTGTAATTTTGTATATATTATTTTGTGATATAGGCCCTACAACTCCACTTGTATCTAATAAAAGAGGAAATTGTAAAAAAAAAATTTAAAAATTTCAATGCTTTGAAATTCAACAAAAAAAATTTCATGAAAATTCCCATCACTAAGTTGACCACAGAACTCCAAGTCGATCTAAAAGAAACACTGTCTCGCACTTGGACGTTGCGTCTGGATGCAGTGTTTGGAAGTCACTGCAGACGCAAAACTGTAGACCCAACTTTTAACACTTGAACTAAACTGTCATTTGTACGTCACGTTAGTCATAATTATTTTAAAATCGAAATTATTCAAAGAAAGAAAGAAATTTATTTTAAAATTAGGTTGTCCCTAACAAAAACAATTAATAAATACCAAATGCAAAGGTTACAAATTTCACTGTAAAGGAAAAGGCTACACACATTCTATGGACCAGCACGGCGGTTCTCTAAGATCCGCGTTAACGTTAAATATCAATTCGGCGTTAATTAACGACAACATTGCGAGTTTGTGATTCACTAACGAATTTTATCGTCAGCGGACGTTAAAAGTGACGTCATTTTTAACGCGATCCAAACCCCTGCCTTTAGGCCTACGTTAAAAAAGATGGACGGTTTGTTTACGTTTTTTCACCTCCACTTCAAATTTTTGAAGCATTGAATAATCGTATTTTGTAGTAATAGCTATCTAAATAATCAATTTTCGGGTTAATATATATGTTTTAGTGTAGTTAAGTAACATCTATACTGCATTTATAACATATACAAATAGTAATAACAAAGATTAGACATGTAATAACATAACCTCAATTACGCAAAGAGTTCAATGGCGAATATAGAAGTGGTTTTGTCTTACTATTCTAACATCTTTGCTTTTAAAGTTCTCTTTATTCCAGCGTTTTCATTGGCCGAGTCATCGAGATCACACAGCCTTCTCGAGAACTTGTCCAAACTAATATATAACGGGCGCCGGTCTGCTACACCGGTAACGCGCTTTGAGACGGTTAACGCACCTTACAGTTTTGTTTTAGGGAATCGCGCGTTAACCTAACGTGCGGTAAATGTTTAACGTGGTGGCGTTAAATTTAACGTTAACGCGGACATTAGAGAATCGCAGTGCAGATATTACGTTACCCACAAATTTAACTGTGTGGATATGTGAATACAATATCTTGATTGAACACGGGATAAACATACCAAATAAAAATATAAACTATAATTTATAAAATATCGGTTGTTATTATAATGTATTAAATTATAGTTTGTCAATCACTTTCTCAAAACGTGCATCCGTCGTGTTCATATTGTTGAGCGACTCTATGAAGAGTATTCGCAAACACGCAAAGCAAATATAAAGCGTGATCAATCTACGAATGAACATTTCAGTCACTTTGTTTTATTTACATTGATCGTGACCAATATTAAGAGTCAAATTTTATACAACGCAAAAGCGCCTTTTCAATTCAATACACTGAACCAAAAAAACGTAAGTATTATCATTATTTTCCTAACAAAACAAAACAAAACAAAATAAATACAAAACAGAAAACGGGTTGTAAGCGTCTGGGAAAGACGTTGTATAGTGTCTCAATTAATCATAGAACAACATCCACAGACATAACGCTAAAGATTTGTCAGCTTGTCAAGTTCGCGTACGCCCTTAACTTTTGTGATTTAGCTTGGTTAAAATCATAGCCTTATTTGAAGTGTTCCGGTTGGAATGTAATGGTAAAGTTAGGTCGATTACCTTACGCTATGCTCTGTTATTCTTAAAATAATAATATAAAAAACTAACCCTCTAGAAGCTTGTTCGATGTTAACACTCTAAACTCCAAGTTTCTTCGATTTTAACCATCTATGAGTAATAACGATATTAGCAGTCTAAAAGCAGGGTGTCTTCAATTTCAACCCTCTAACAGCTTTTACGATGCTAGCACTCGAAACACAAAGTTTCTTCAACATCAACACCCTAATAGCCTACATCGATTTTAACACTCCAAAAGAAGAATATGTTCGATTTTAAACCCTTAAAAACCATGTAACCCCCCAAAACACGAGTTTCTTACATTTTAACACACTCAAAGCAGAGTTTATTGGATTTTAACACTCTAAAAGCCCCTATGGATTTAAGCACGCCCGAAAGCCGTTTTTCTGCGATTTGAACGCAGTAAAAGCCGACTTTTGTTTGAGCTAACTGATCTCACTATAAGGTTATGTGCCTACATGTTCGCAAACATGCGATGTCTATTTGCCATATGCAGTTTCAGGTTAACCTTTTGTTTGCAACGGTAGCTACACTGGGAACACTTATACTGCGGCTCTTTCCCACACTCGTACTTCAAATGCCTCGACAAATCCCCTTTGTATTTGTAATTCCTTTTACAATTCGGGCAGGAGAAAGCTTTCTGCTCCTTGCCACACAGGTGCATCATGTGGTGATTGAGTTGTATCTGGTCATTGAAGACTTTGTAGCACGCTGGGCACGGGAAGTGTGATATCTTTGGAATGATGACAGCGTTGGGGCGCAGAGGTGGCCACTTAGGGCCAACAGCTGGAACAAGAACAGTTCATGTACATCCAGTAGATCATGTGCCGGGAAACGGTGCCTTGATGGCGGAAATCAGAACGTTCTTAAAATGCGTATTATGCGCTTAATGAAGAAAAAGATTAATTATACCATTACACTTTCCAAAATTATTAATTCAGATTCTGTAAGAAAGCATTAGTATATATTATTTATTTTATTTTATGGGGAGTAGTGCCATATTTAAGAAATTATTTCAGACATCTATAAATGAGGGAATACTGCCAGATCAGTGGAAACAAGCAATAGTTATTCCAATTTATAAAGGTGGGGGGAAGGGACGAGTAGATAATTTTAGGCCTGTCAGTCTTATGTTTTCAGTATGTAAAATAATGGAGAGGACTGGGGATGTGAAGATTAAGAACATTATTGAAGATGAAGAAGGATTGTCATGTACACAACATGGGTTCCAGAAGGGTTATCATTGTGAAACTCAGATAACAGGACTTACTCATGATAATAGCTGATGCGCTTGATGATGATAGGTGTAAAATTTATTGATTTTCAAAAAGCATTTGATAAAGTAACACATAAGATTTTAATAGAGAAATTTGGAAACAAAATAAGAAACAATAAAATTGTGACTAATGGGTTGGGAACATTCTGAGAAATAGAACTCAAAGAGTCTGAGTGGGAGATGTTATTTCTAAAGTCTATCCTATTCAGTTAAAAAACAAATTAACAAAGGAGGATAACTAAACATAGTGCGAATTGACGGGGGGGATTTCCCCCGTCTTGTAATTCCATCCCTGCCTCGGTTTTACTGAAAGGTATCTCCACCGAGGATGGCTAAATCCCCACCTCTGGATAGCCACCTCATATCATATCATTTCAAATGAATTTAACTCGTAATGTTAAAAAATAATGCGTCAATTTACACATATTCCTTTCAAAATAATACCTCAGATCGCTTCTAATGCCATCTCGAGGGCAATAATACCTCAAAAAATTTCCTCAGGTCGCTTCTAAGGCCACCTAGAGGGCAATAATACACCCCCAAAAAAATTGCCTCCGGTGGCTGGGGCTTCGCCCCAAAACCCTTGCAGCCCGCACAGATACTATAGGCCTACTTGACCATCCAAGCCGTCAATTCGCACCCTGCAACTAAATAGATAACATACAAGTAGGAATAAAAAAAATACCTTTTGCAGATGATGGTGTGTTGAATAGGGAAATAAAGAAAGATGGGTGTAAATATAATTGAAGAAGACTAAACAGTAATTGAAAAGTGGGTAGATAATAATAAATTGGGTGAAATTTTGTGAGTAAATGTAAGGTTATTTAATTTAACAGAGCTAAGAAAAAAGCGGATTTAACCTATAAGTTGCGTGGTAAAACACTAGATATTGTCATTAAGTACAACTACTTGGGAATGTTCATAGATAACAATTTAGATTGGGGGCGTGATGTGGAACATATAAGAGAAAAAATAAGAAGTCAATACAAGTTCTAAATTTTGTAATGAGGCAGCTAAAAGGGGTCCATACAAAAATTAAAGCTAAAGCTTATAAATCTCTTATAAGGTCAATGTTGGAATACGCAAGTGCTTTATGGAGCCCTTATTAAGATGGTGATGTCAAAGCCCTAAACAAAGATATATATTAACAGCAAGGAGAGTAAATGGGAAGGTAAACAGGTGGAGATGGGTTACTGATTCCAATGGAAAGAGGATAAGAACTTATGACAGTGTAAATTAAATGATTTTACGGAGAAGGAGAACCAGACTGTGCAACCTGTTTCGTGCTATTAAATGAATATTGGGATGGAATGAGACAAGCAATCAATTTGTGAAAGGATTGTACAAAGGGAGGAAAGACCATGACTGGAAGTTGAAATGTAAAAATGTTGGGATGAAGTGGTCTTTTCTAAATAGAGCAATAATTGTGGAATGGAATCAAATGCCAGCTGCAGCTGTTGAGGAATCCTCAGTGAAAAGGTGTAGAAGGTGTTTTGAGGATATGGATTTGGATCTGATGTAGATTTGATTTGATGTTGATTTGATGATGGATTTAATGATTTAGAGGTAAAATGAGAAATTAAGAAAAATGAGTTTGATATGAGGCCTAAATCTTGATACTTACGGGACAACTATAAAATATTTATTTTAGGGACTTGCCACCAAGTAAACAACATATTTGAAAGGAAAATAAAAATAAATAAATACTAGTTTTGATAACCAACAAGTCTGTGAAAGGACCACAATATGAAACAGTGCCCTTGGAGGTGATGCCATTACATTATTAATATTGTGCGCAAAGACAGATAGTGAGCAGGAGTAGACAAAGCCCCACCTAATAAACCGCTAGAGCAAGACGTATCTCGACCAGCGACCTTGCTCGTCAACAGAAAACTGTGGACTGACTGCAGTTCCAGTGTAATACCCGTTCCCTTTTAGAAGCCTAGGCTTACGACTGTGTGTTGCAAGACACGTTTTCCACAATAGTTCGCTCGCGACTCAAAGACCATAAGTATGAATGCAACCAACCAATAAAATGGGACGAATCCAAAATTTTATTTAAAGACAACAACCCCAGAACGCGCAAAATTAAAGAAGCAGCAGCAATGCTCTGTGCAATCGACAGTATCAGCTAACCTAGCCTAGAACTACACACAAGCTGGAGACCTCTGGTGGTAGATTACGTATCCATAGCTTGCTTACTAGCCCATCCACCCCCAAGCCAAACCCAAAACACTTTGGACCTCAGTGTGTCTGGCGTGGCCGGACGAAGATGAGGGGACCCTCGTCGAAAATTCGCCGAGAACGGGGAAAAAACAGTGACTTTGGTAAGTGAGTTTAAAAAAACACTCAATAAACATTATATTTCCGGGTCAAATAGCTAACGAACTAAAATCAGAAATAAAACAGTTGCTATAAACAGTTGTTCCCACTGTTGCTACTTTTATGAACGATTAAGCCATTTTTACAGCAGGCCATTTTTATAGCCATACTGAATCTAGGTGCCCGTTAGGGCGCCGCAGCCAAGCCGCGGTGCGCTACACACTCAGGCACCTTATACAGCAAGCAGAGTTGGGGTGATTTCGAGGGTGTCACCCAGCCATCATGAAACGTGATGTGAACTTGAAAACTATCAAAATCGAGGGGATTTAGGTACCCGACAACACATGCCAAATTTGGTTGGGGTACGAGCATTCCTTCTTGGTAAAAATATGACTTGAAACATGCTCAAAATCACTTTAAGGACGTTAGTTACTACTGGCTACTACTGGCTACTATCTAATTCGTCAGTTTCAATTGCCCAGCGATTCTGACCAAACGGGTGGGGCTACAACGTTCATATTTTACATGGGCATTAAGGTAATAGTGATGTAATTCCCTTTGAAAGAAAAAGTTTTAAAATTGCAAGAAGGCTTCCAAAGAAAGGTTTTAAAATAAGCCTTATACAAGCATACAATCAACAAGTAACTATAGTTACGTGACAATAATCGCCTACATTGTTTACAAAAAGCAAGTCTTTGTACCACTATATTTTTTCATTCTATTGTTAATTGGTTATACCATTGCAATTAAATCGACTTTGATAAGTTTATTATATTTTAACAAATAATTTTGCAATGGAACTTGAAAAAGTAATGAGATCCCACACATAACAAAAACTTGTAAAAATACAGCCAACACTCGAAAGAAATGAGATCTAAAAAAAATGGCCAAGAACATCTACCCTTCCACATTTGCGCATTCTCAATTCATAAACGTACAGTGTCCCGTAACAACACCCTTGAAAAGCTTGGCAAAATAGAATTTGCAACTATTAATTTAAACGTAAAAGTTCATCTAAATTCTTTTTTTCTAATTAATTTTAACGTAATGGTCATGCAAATTACGGGACACTGTACGTTTATGAATTAAGAATGCGCAAATGTGGAAGGGTAGATGAGCTTGGCCATTTTTTTTAGATCTCATTTCTTTCGAGTGTGTAAGGTTTGGCTGTATTTTTACAAGTTTTTGTTATGTGTGGGATTATAGCTTACTCTCATCTTTGACGATGCAGCGTTATCTAATCTTTAGTATCTTGGATACTTCGCATTTTAAAATGTTTAAAATTTGCCGGTACATTGATGGTACTTGAAGAATTATAATAAAAAATCATAGATCTCAAGATATTGAAGTAAGACCTTTCAAAATATCTCTTTGTATATTGTCAAATCTATAATATTATATTCAAGCGTACAAAGAAAAAAAAATGATTTAAGGGCGCGTCAACCTTAAGTCACAATGCGTGGGGAAGGATTGTGGAAAGAAAATGTTATCTGTTTCGAGAGTAGTGAGCTCTACACAAAACACACAAGTGATTATTTATTTGTTATATTGAAACAAGTAATACAGAATAGTCAATATAAACGTAGAAAACATCAGGAA
>JAMZAV010006952.1:0-30362 GCA_024449915.1 Sweltsa coloradensis | reverse complement strand
ACGTTGCGGTCAGGTCGTGTTTTAATAAAAATTTACAAATACCGTCTCAGGTAATAGTACTTTACAGCAAGAGATCCTTGTGGGGGTAGTTGCTTAAGTACAAACGTAAAATGTTTGCTACACTGGATGGCGGCCATTTTGGATTTATGTGTCGAAATGATATCGTACGTCAAATTAACGTCATATTCTGAATCCTTGTGGTCAATTTACAAGAAAAAGTGTATTTGTACTTGATTCTAGATGCTCTGGTTCAAAACTTAATTTGTCACAATGGCGCCGGTGGCCATCTTGTATTTCTGGTACAAAATGGCGTCGTAGCGTCAAACTTATATCATATTCTGAATGTAAAAATGTCTTTGTACATGATTCTACTTGCTCTGGTTCAAAATTTAATTTTTCAAGAGTGTGCCCGGCAGCCATATTGGATTTTGGCCTCTAGTAAAAATTGCCGGGATTTTTGGGAGGGACATGGGGGCTTATTTTTTTCTAAATGGTCCAAAGTAGTCAAATCAATCGTCAAACCATCCTTGCGAAAAAGTGGTCACGGAATTCAAGATTATGACCTAACTATAAATGCATTGTTCATCACTGGATGTTGGCAAAATAGTTTTAATTACCTAATATACAGTACATATTAATATAGGTACATAATCTATATGGATAAATTCTTAATATTGATTTGGTTTTGTGACTTGGATCCAGGTAGGCCTACCTACCTAAAGCTAGAGACTTAAAACTAAACTTATCTGAATCAGTAATCACTTATTATCACATGTAAATTACAGAAATCACCAAGTTGGTCCCATTGAATTCCCATACGTACAACTGTCCACATCCAAGTTCGTGAAATGACCTCTAGGCCTACATGACTTTTAGTTCAGACAACTTCACCTTAGATCACGGTGATTCTTATCATTTTCGTAATTGCTTTGCTATGTAGGCCTAACTGGCTGTTAATTGGTTAATTTCTTTAAAACTACCGGAAGGTAATCCCGTAAATGTTTTGAATGGTGAAGTTAAAAAGTTATCAAACTGTGTTCTTACTTCTTTGATTCTTTTGTGGTTATGAATTGGCTCTAGGATATTTATATGGGAATTAAAATTCCTAATTTTAATCATAGGAGAGCTCATTTTAACTAACTAGACTCTAGACATAGAATAGATAAAATTCTAGCTCTGGGTGTTTGAAAGAACAAATTAGTACCTATCCACTAGCCCCAAGTAAATTTCTTTGTTGTAGTTTTATTGCAATTTATTATTTATTTATTGACGGTGTCCTCTATTACCAGTATGCTTGGTTATTAATGTATTCATATTGTTATTGTTTTATAATCCTGTGATATGACTTCTTCTGTGTTGAGTTACAGCTTACAAGGTATAGGGTATAAAGGGCCGCGTAGGCCGAAACGTTCGACATTTGTGTTAATTGTTAATTGTAAATATATGTGCTCCTTGTCTCGAGCAGCTATCTTAAGCTGTTGGACTCCTCTTGCCTTTCCCCAACCACAAACATAAATTAGTACCTACCTGTGCCTATTATTACGATTGTTGTGTTTCCCGTCTACTTCCTAGACGTAACACAACGTGAAAGAACTGGTACTCGTGTTTCGAGAACCTGATGTTTTGTCGTGTTTTCTTCCAGACATGATTGAGTTCACGGACGAGGAGGGTTACGGCAAGTACCTAGACTTGCACGAGTGTTACGAGAAGTACGTCAACCTGAAGGGTATCGAGGTGAGTGCGAGTGGGCCATGAGTGTTTGCCTAGACCTGATCAGACCAATCGTTAGGGAGTGTGCAAGGAGGGAAGTGATTTTGAATTACCGGTAAATTAAATTAAATTGAATATTTTATAAAGAGGTTTAAAGAAAAGGTTCAAGATCCAATATCCACTAGCCCCAAGTAAATTTATTTGTTGTTGTTTTATTGCAACTTATTATTTATTGACGGTGTCTCTGTTACCAGTATGGCTGGTTATTAATGTATTTACATTGTTATTGTTTTATAATCCTGTGATATGACTACTGTGATGAGTTACTACTTACAAGCAGACATATGCTTAACTGAAAATAAACTTCTACTAGGAGGGCTACTTCACACAGGCCACAGGAACGAGAATTTCGTAACATAATTTTTGGGAATAGGGATAAGATTGGCACATAGCCTACTTTGCTTACAATTCTAGAAAGTAGAAATTCGACAACTTTATATGCCTACAAATAAAAAGGATCAAAAGAAAATTACTTACTGTTTGCTGTACAGATTTTTTGACCAACTTTTGACTTAAAGAATTGAACTCAAGATTGGCCTTTAAAAAAATGTGGGCTACTATATTGGTTGAGGAAGGTAGTTTTTTGTTCAGGACTATGAACATATTTTATAAGATGCTAAAACTTCGATTTGAACCGCTGTGTTGCATTGCCGCCTCTCTAACCGCCGTCGTTGCTTCCCGCAGAAAGCCGACTACATCTCGTACCTGACTACGTTCGACCACCTGTTTGACATCCCGAAGGAGCGCAAGAACTCTGAGTACCGCAAGTACCTGCTGATGTTGCTGGACTACCTGCACGGCTACGTGCAGCGTATCAAGCCCCTGCTAGACCTCAGCATAGAGATGGACGTCGTTCAGAGGAGCTTCACCGCCCAGTGGGAGGCGGGAGGCTTCCCGGGCTGGCCGGTAAGAGCGGACCCATTCACTCACATACTTTTTTTTTTCCCTATGCCGAAAGCTTGATTTTTCAATCATTTTTCTTCCTGGCTATCCAGTAAATATGTGCTTCCTTCTCTGGCCCGCTCAGGTTATTTGGCAGGGCGTCAATGTCAGATTTAAGTGCGGCGCAGCTGAAGAGGTGCGCTCTGTCCTGAAAACCCGATGTACATAATTTGCAAGTTGCTGGTTTCTTTGTGATTTGAAATTGACTCGGGTGGTGCTGCAGGACGTCATGTCCTGTGGCCAGCCAGGCGCGTGGCGGCAGGCAGCTGCATTCCTGGGCCGATCAGGCGCTGATTGCACAACCTCGGCGTGTCACGGCCAAGCAAGGTCAACAAGTATTTTATCGAGATGCAGCATTCCTCCCCACTCCACGCCAACTCGTAATCGCTTTTCTTCTTTCCGTAGTGCTACGATAATATTATCTTATCAGTTCTCTCACACCAATATTACGTCCTTTTCCAAACTAATGTCCAACAATATTCATCTCGTCGCGTAATAAATATCGGAGCATTGAATAGTTAAACTGATAATATCTCGTAAATGAATGAACGACAATCTTAACAAAGTTGAAATGAAACTTCACAGAACCACAATTCCAAGAAGAACGATCTTCACAAAGACAACACTCAAGCCGGCGTAGCGCGGTCTGTCTACTCCACAGCTAGCTCTCGTCACGCCGGCCAGACGTGTGGGGGAAAGACACTCGTGAAAGACGTTGCTATCATAGCGTGGAAAAACCCTGTTCTGAGCAAATAGAAGGAACAAAAGGATGCACTCGCAAAAGGTCCACGGTCCGCGTCGGTATGCTAGCAGGTTTAGGTCTAATTTTGATTCGATTATCGACCGGTATTTTTTTTAATCGATTATCGCGATCGATAATCGATTTAACTGGTCCGATTATCGATGCTGAAATTCCTATCGAACGGCAACCCTAAATTGTTTTATCACTCAATGCTATCCCTAATGTTGACAGTTAATAATTTATCCTTGCTAACTCTGTGCTCTGCTCCGCAGAAAGAGACTGGCAGCGCGCTGACGCACATCGGAGCCCACCTGGACCTGTCGGCGTTCTCGTCGTGGGAGGAGTTGGCTTCTCTCGGCCTCGATCGGCTCAAGTCGGCTCTCATGGCCCTGGGACTCAAGTGTGGCGGGTAGGTCACCTGACACCTTCATTTCTAGACTTGATATTATATGTGGTAGGCATAGGCACTACCAACTTCATGTATTTTAAAATTTGTTTATTTGTTGTTTCGGTCTCAAAGAAAACATGGTAATGTTTGCTCTTATGAGAGAATAGGACATATTTGGTAGTTGGCAAATAGCTATTTGCTTGGCCATGAAGTATCCTATGCACATGAAACTTTGCAAAAGATGTCAATCAAGTATGCATTGAGAGCCCTACAATTATAGATTTTTTATATTTTACGTTCCTCATCCAGAAAAACATCACGAATATGGACAATAGGGACTTATTGGTAAGATTCAAAATTGAGAAAATCAATAATTTTTTTAAATTATTTGGAAACAAAGTTTAGGAAAACATTTCGTAGAGCCCTTTGTTTATGCTTCCGTGACAGCTGCCCAAAATTGTAATCATCTGTGGTGTCGGTCAGCCTAGCAAATAGGAATTTGCTGAAAATGCACGTCCTTTTAGGCCTATTTTGAAAGTATAAACAGTTACAAAATAAATTATGTTATGTTTTGAATTAATTTTCCTCAACCTTATTTTATTTCCAACTAAAGTAATTTGTTTCTTTGAAACAAAAATTAGCGGGATCGCATAGTGTAGGGTTGCCACCAAGAAAAAATAAAAATCCTGTTCAAACACATAAAAAATCCTTAGAAATCCTTAAATGAAACACTCAAATCCTTAAAACTCCTTTTAATGCCGAAATGTACCAATTTCGATGATATCATTATATTTAAAAATGTAATTGTTGTAAAAAAATTGAAAATATAAAAAAATTAAAAGAGTAGGCCTATTATTTTTAATGATTTGAGGCCAAAAAGGGTTGATAAGGTATCGCCATAAATGCATTTTTATGATCTTACAATCGCGTTTCATGATCCGGCACCTCCACCATGATCCAGCCATGATTAATTTAATTTTGACTAGGTACCTACCCGGCACCTCTACCAAAATTACAAAATTTTAGCATTTTTGTTGTAAATTTTGATTTATCGAAAATATTCCCACTTATCGATATCGTATTGAAATATAGATTTTTTGCCCAGCCCTAGTTAAATACAGCGTAAAACAAAAAACATACATTTTTATTTTTTTAAATCCGTAAATTGGAATAAAAATTTGTCGATCCGTTTTGCACCCTCAAAATCCGTAAAACGGCAACCCTGGATAGTGTATGATCTTTGAACACTGTTCTAATATACTAGCTCCAATGAAAGAATGATGATTCTTTCGTCACTCACAAGTCGCAAGTGGTAGTGGTGGCGGTAGTACCTATGAATGAACGTTCTAAGAAATATCGCCTTTGTGTATGTAAGACAAATAAATAGGTGTAGCCAATACAAGCAAGCGTTATCTTTACTAGATTCACGCTCAGCTAGCGTGAATAGAGTTGAGAGACTTGTTATGTTTGGGAAAATATAATACTGAGCTTTCTGAATTCTTTTGTTGGAGCCACTATAGCTAGTGCTATGTAAGTGTTTATAAAACAAAATATTGTAAAAAATTGTTTAAGTAAATGTATACATATTGTAGCATAGGTACGTGGTTTTGTTATTAGTCTTGTTGCATTGCAGGACTCTCGAGGAGCGGGCCCAGCGCTTGTTCAGCACCAAGGGCAAGAAGTCGCTCGACCCGTCGCTCTTTGCGAAGAGCAAGCCGGGCAAACAGGGCCGGGACAAGGACAGCGAGCGGCAGAGAGACGTCGCATTCCTGGAGGCGCAGGTCTACCGCTTCACGGAGCTGGTGAGGAC
The DNA here is from genome assembly GCA_024449915.1 of Sweltsa coloradensis. Taxonomy (NCBI): domain Eukaryota; kingdom Metazoa; phylum Arthropoda; class Insecta; order Plecoptera; family Chloroperlidae; genus Sweltsa; species Sweltsa coloradensis. The sequence goes on along the minus strand of JAMZAV010006952.1, from coordinate 24,710 downwards.
TGACTACGCCCGTAGCTTAGCTAGACGCGTTCCTAGAGGCGCAGGTCTACCGCTCCACGGAGCTGGTGAGGACTGACTACGCCCGTAGCTCAGCTAGACGCGTTCCTAGAGGCGCAGGTCTACCGCTTCACGGAGCTGGTGAGGACTGACTACGCCCGTAGCTAGCTAGACGCGTTCCTGGAGGCGCAGGTCTACCGCTTCACGGAGCTGGTGAGGACTGACTACGCCCGTAGCTTAGCTAGACGCGTTCCTGGAGGCGCAGGTCTACCGCTTCACGGAGCTGGTGAGGACTGACTACGCCCGTAGCTCAGCTAGACGCGTTCCTGGAGGCGCAGGTCTACCGCTTCACGGAGCCTTTGAGTATATAACCATCCTTAGCTAGAGACGTGACGCCCATGTTAAATATTGTACCAAAAATTTCTCTCCCACTCATCAAGTTCATTCACAGAAATCTACGAGCGCTGCGAGCGCCACTAGAGTTTTGCTAGCTCGTGGCTACGCATGAAGTTCGTAAATGAAAACATAGATGTCGCCCCAACGTCGCACCGCGCCCGGCCGGAAGTGTATCAACTCCACGAACTAACTGAAACTCGGAAATTATTGGGCGCCTATTTAAAATATACATATTTTTGGCAAATAAATTTCGTTGATTCGTGGTAGATATTACAAAGCAGGCTTGCGAAATTGTCATCAATGGAAATCATTACAATACTGTAGACGAATAGTATTTAATACAGTAATTTAAAAAAAACACTATCAAAAATAAAGAAATAACCTATTTCTAAATCTCGTTTGCATAAAGCATAGTAACGATCGTTTAATAAATATGTTTTATTACTATCTTACGCCATACGATTAGATGGGCGACCGACAATAAAACATACAAACAAAGAACGCATCCGACTTTTTTAATAAAACATGGTTGTTAAATTTGAAGTCTTTATTACGCTCATTCAATTCATCTGTTTTGTTTACAAGTAATAAACATGTTTTTTAGCGCGCGGAAGTGGTTTACTTTAGCAACAAATAAAATACATACATGCCTAAAACAAATTGTATTTCTACTATGCTGCTTCTAAATGGGATAGACGATAAATAAATAAAGGTGAATTAATATCCACAACAAATGCTCTGATCAACGATTCCATAACGCATAATAAATCGTATGTAAGCTTAGAGTTCAGGCAAAGATTTAAATGGTGGAGTCGCGCCTGTGTGTAAGTTTGTCTGCAAGCTTTACATACCAGGAGAATCAATATAGTTTTTCCAAGAATTTCACACATTGTTGCTCGTCGCTGTAACTTGTTAGCAAATGCATAACCGTATGCCTTAATTTTTTTAAGATTCCTCTAATGCAGTGCTTCCCAAAATTTTTAGAACCATGACACATTTTTTAGAATGCCAAAACGTTCGCGACCCACAAAGCTACAATAGGCCTATATGGGGGGGAGGGGGGAGGTATTTTTAAGTAATAACTTTTTTTATCAACTGACATGTATTTTTATAATTTCATACAATTTTAGTTACACAACTTATCTATTTATCATATTGGAGAGTGTAGGAATGGTGTGCGAGTTTTTGGGCTGTGTTGATGAAGGCGATTTGTGCGATTTTCAGGCGCAAGTGCGTTAGTTTGTAGCTTTTGTTTCCTTTAATTTAGTTTTAATTCGTTCCATAGTCGAAAATTCAACTTCACAATAATTGTACGAAGATGTGAAAAGTAGCAACACTTTTCAAGCTTATGCGGAAATAGTTGGACACGTTTGTTGAACAGACATCCAGAACAATGTCATTTTTGCGGTTGAAATTTGTTTTTAACTTTGTTTGTAACGTCGAGTCATATTCAGACAGGTCCAAACAGTTTCGAACGGAAACAAAAAAAAACTTTTTTTAAGTCATCTGACATAGTTTCTGATACTAACACCAGTCACCACATGTGAATGTTTTAGCATTCATATGATGTTGCAGTGATGCAATACCATCCCATACATAGCATTAGTCAGAACTACCATGTTTATACCTTTCATGGTTTAATTGTTTCAAATCCTGCCAATATTTTCGGATTTTCAAAACTTTCCGCGATCCACCAATAACTAGCTCGCGCTCGCGACCCTCAGTCCGGGAAACGATGCGCCGATGTTAAATTTATAGCCAATTCCATAACGCATAATAAATAGTATGCAAGTTTGGCAGCACAATGCAGGCAAAGATGGAGGTGCAAACTGGGGAGGTATGCAATAAGGTCGGGAGAAATTTTCCGTGTGTCAAATCATAAAAATTTGAAAAAAATAGTTTTGATTTTCTAATAGAGCCAGGTTTCAAAGCCATTCACTATATTTTGACTTGGTAGCATATTTGGGGAAATAAAAAAACGCGGTCGAATAGCCTTAAATCGCAATGGATCTGGCTGATTTTGTTAGAAGTTCTCAATAAACTCGTACCGGATGTCTGTTTAAAATTTCAGCGCAATCTGTTCTGCTATTCAGCTGATATTCGATGTACAGACACACACACATGAACAGAAATAGAATCACTAAAGTAAAGTGCCATATTTCTTTAATGGTAATCCTTAGTCGCTCCGCTCCCTAGTCTTTGGGTTTCTAAAGCCCTAGTCTAATTACTTCTACAAGAGTTTTATAAAAGGGCTTCCCAGATAGAATGCAGAGATTCCAAGTAAACAATTCCAGGAATTAATCAAACATCGTTTTGTGAATTTCGAGTTCTTGAAGGGCGAGACTTGAGACTTGACGGAGATAAATATCGCAAGTGGCCATCTCTTTACAACAGAAAAACTGTTCCGATCTTTAATTAGTTCCGTGGAATAATAATATGAAAATTTAGGAAAACCGTGTTTAATGTGTGCTGGTTATAGACAATTATTTGAACGACAAATTTATTGAATTTATGTTTTAGCACCAAAATTATTACCTACTTTTACAAACATCCTCCTAGGTCACGTGGCATAAAGATCGTATAGATTTTGCCGATGAGACCTAAAAAAGTCGGTGTCAAGGGAAGGTTGCGCCGAGGCAGGTAAACTTCTCCGCCGCGCTCTTCCCCCAACGTGCGGCTCGGCTACTCGACAGGAGTGAATAACTATTGACATTCCACAGAGATGGCCCGTCAAGATAATGGTAATTGGCTACATAAGAAACTTAAAAACTCGCATTTTTGTTGTTTTGTAACTTTCATCGAATTATTTGGATTATTGAAGAAAAACTAACATACCCTCGTTTTTGAATCACAAAAAACACCAGAAATTAAGCTATGTAAACACATGTAAATTAAACACATGTAGTTTTTAGCTTTAGTGATAAGATTATGTAATAATCTATGTCGAAATAGTGAGTGAGTGAGTGAGTGAGTGAGTGAGTGAGTGAGTGAGTGAGTGAGTGAGTGAGTGAGTGAGTGGCAGAGTTGTGTTAAATGTTTGATAACAATGACGGTGACGATAAAGTGTTATTCAATGTAATATAACGTAATAAAACACTGATGGTGAATTAAAATGCATACAACAATTTTGTAAATACCATAAACAAACAAAAAACAACAACAAAACCATAAACAACACAAGCAATTTGCATTGTCAGTAAATGAAATCGTTGACTATAGCAATGATTCACATTAACCACAGGGCCGTTGTTAAACATCTGCAAATTCAACCATTAGCCAACCATTATAATAGAAATCGTACTTTTACGATTTTTCCCCCGGTTTTTAATACAATATTTTCGTGATATTTGGGCCGATTCTGACCAAACAGGTGGGGCTCTCAGTTTGTAGTAATTGTATAATATTAAGTAAAATATTCATTTGGCTGTGAGCTATGACGAATGACAAAAATACCTTCTTACAATGGGCTGGAATTCCTCATAGACGATCGTGGTCTCCTACTGCGACGTTGCTAAATGCCAAGTAATTAATTGCAACCGCGCATTGGGCTGAGAAAAACGAAAGCCACTCGTCTTTCGAAGGACATGGTTTATTCACGGCTTGCCGCGAGGGGTTGGGACTTGGGGTTTTCATGATTGCGAGAATACTGAGAACCGACCGTTCATTTGCGATACTGATACGTCATGCTCTGTTGGGGGGGGGGGGGAGTATTCCCGCTAAACGGAACGCATGGAAATAAAACGTGTGATAGAATGATGTAAAATAGCAGCTAAGAAACATTTCTCGGAAACATGTTTACACAATGTGCTTTAGTCACAGTGATTTACTCGTAATCATTGATTTCGTAATGGCATCATACTAAAGATATTCTTCCTAAAAATCAAATACAAATACAATATTTATAGTCACTGTCAATGATTTATCAATCAACCCAAACCCAAAGCTGAAAGCTCTCGTCTGTAGACGGTTCTGAAGGACCATCTTAGAAAATCTTATCTCATAGCTTGCCTCAGGCGTTTTGAAATACGTGCTTGCAGGTTTTTGTTGTGATGCTTGAGCAGTGTTGAATTCAGGCATGCTCAAGGGGGGGCTAAGCCCCCCCTTAAATAATGTCACATTAAGAAATTAAATTGGGTATTACTTGGTGGAAATAACAAAAACTCTTCCTGGAGATAACTTGAATAAAATATATTTGCAAACCACATTAGTTTTTACATGCTCAATTCACCTTCTTCTTCATCATTGTCAAGCACAACCGCTGCGGTGAATAAAGGGACCAAAGCCAATAAATTGTAACATGGGCTGCCAGGCTGGCAGTTCAGGAAATCGCGTTCAAAAGAAGCCTATACAAAAGATTTTGTTCAACCCATACCGTACATCATATTTTTGTAGTGTATAACAACATTGTTTTGAATTTACAAAGATGACATTTCAAAAAGTAAGTGGGTGGACGCGTCCGCCCTCAAATTAACCACTGGACTTGCTTCTGAATTAGTTGATGGACCAAATGGCAAAGCAGTTAGTGCGCATACATAGTAAAGATTTGTTTCGTAGTAAAAATACTGGAATATGAACCTCGTTTTAAGTAACCTTGAAAATGTCTAAAAGGGTGATTCCATGGTAACTCACGTATCATTTTGACAAAATGTAACAATGAAAAAATGATATTTAAATACCAACTTTACACTTTTGCAATCTGTCAAAAGTGCTACAGACTACTTGCTACCTATTCTTAATTTAAGTTCAAGAGGTTTTTCATAAAAATTCATACTGTGATATTTGTAATTTTTTTTGTAATGGTAACTCACGTAACAAAATATTCTCCTTTAATATTTTGTAACATAAAAACAATTTTTTTCCTCCTTCAGCCAACAAACTAAAACAGTAACATTTATACAGATACACTCATGAATATGTAGGGAAAAAATGATAAAAAAGTCAAGAAATTTAAAAACGATTTGTGACAGTGAGAATTTTTTTTATTGGTAACTCACGTATCAATTAAGGGTAACTCACGTATCCCGTCACATTTGTGTATAGCAAATCAGTGTTAAAAGCTTAAAACTAGCAAAGTAAAAATCATAGGGTAATAAAATATCAAAATACAATTAGGTAGATCAAAATAACAAATTTTGTTGAACAAACAAACAAACAAAAACAAACTTAATTTTTTTTTCAAATTTTAAATTTAAAAAAATCAAAATTTCATTTGTTGTTTGTATTTTGTTTTTTGAATCCAACTGGTGCCTTGTTCAAAATAACATCTTGTCTAAGAGACTAGATTAGTAAGCTAAGCTCACAAAGAACGAACAAGTGTTGTTTAACTTTTGTAGGTAAATTTCTCCGCAAGTTCGTTTTTGCCTTTCCAAGTTTGCTGGGATTTCATTTTTGTAAGCAGGAGATGTTGCTATGGGGGTCACAACTGGAGGAACTGATAACTTTTTTAAACATCTGCTTCTTGAATTTCTTTCCTTAGCTTTTCTATTGACTTCTTTTTTAAACCGAGTTTGACACTGGTAGCTTTTTTAGCTTTAAATCGGCTTTCTCGCGGCTATTCCTCATCGTGTTGACATGATTTGCTTTCATCTCTTCATGCTTGCCTTCTTCCTTCTTCCTCTCTCTGTACATCTTCTGTTTCTCAACTGGGGTCAATGCTATTTTCAATCTGGTAACAAATAATATTATTTGAAACTGTATGCAAAAATGAATTTTCGTAGTATTTAAGTGCCTGGTAACTCACGTATCACAAGTTCACTTTGCGATAAAATCCAGAGTAGGCCACAGAAAATTATAATTTTTTAACCAAAGAAGGCTTATGATGTCTTATTAGAAAGTATCAAGTTTATAAACATTTAGTAATTATCTACAGTCAACTGTACAAACAATTGGCTAATTAGTAACTCACGTATCATGAATTCAAGTATTTAACCTCAAAATACCATGCTTGATTAATTACTGTAATATTTTAATGCTGTGATACTTTTTTAAACACATATTTAATACTTTATTTAATGGTATAATCAAATCATATTAATTCACAATTTAAATAAGAGTATCTTACCTTCAAATATCTTGAGTTTCTTCATAAATCACCAGCTTACAACAATATCGGTCTTCTCAGAGCTGCCATTGGCACTAGAGTGAAGCTAGCATCAAAACAATGGCTGATTCTTACAGGTGGAATCATGCTCAAAAATAAAAAAATAAAAAACTTTTAAAAAAAAAATTTGATTTTTTTTTCTAATTCCATAGTTACATGGAATCACCCAAAACGACATTATTGTCGTTTTTTTTTTCGTGAAACTAAAAGAACAGTGAACCGACTTTTAGTGAACCTTTGTTATCAAGCGTCGTTAGTTCGTCTGCAGAATCAATTAACACTGATCCGATTTGATTTGTAATATATATACTAGGGGCCTATATAGTTGGGTGAGTAGGCACGTATATACAAATATTATTGGATGAGCGAAGCGAAGACTTCAATTTCACTGATCCCTCAAAAAATTTAGCTCCAATGTTTTTTTGTTTTTTTTGTTTGTATTTTTGTCTGTTTGTTCGCTCTCTACCAGGCAAACGGCATATCCGATCATGATGAAAATTGGAGGGGACCTTCGAAATCTCTGAACTTAGAGCTGTATTGTTTTTGGGTACAATCGAAGAAATATTTCTCATGAATATCGTACTTTTACAATTTTTTCGATTTTTAGTGCGATATTTTCGTGACATTTGGGCCGATTCTGACCAAACGGGTGGGGCTACAACGTTCATATTTTACATGTACATTAAGGTAATGGTTATGTATTGCTTTCTGAAAGAAAAAGTTAAAAAAGTTAGCCAGAATCCATTGAATAAAGGTTTTAATATGAGTTTAACAATTAACAAGTAACAATAGAAACTTGACAACAATCACCTACAATGCATTTAAAAAGCACTTGCAAAGGAAAAGTGGTCCTACGCAAACTAAAAACTTACAAAAAAGCTCATCCATCAACGCGGCGGGACTTGAGCGTTTTCCTAGTTATTTCAAGACCCCTTGTCTCCTGCGCAAATTCAAAGAAAACGTAATTTTTAACTCCCTCCCTCCAATGCCACCCACCCTCCCCCTTCTAAGACAGTAATGCTTTTGCCTTTGTCTTACCCCCTTACTTTGTAAACGCCCCCCCTTGTAAAATGTCCTGAATTCAACACTGTGCTTGAGAGACTACTTGTTCTCTAAGTGCACGCTACGCGTCTGTTATGTACGGACCGCGTTTATCCATCATTACGTGACACTTCATACGTGGTCATGTTTTGTAGTTTATTTGGATTAAGGGCGCGTCGACAGTCAGGTATCTAAACTCTATGGTCAGATCATATTGCACCACTCTAGCCTAGAGGGGGAGGAAGAGGGGGTTTCTCACGTCGTCGCGGTCTTCATCGTCTTTGTCATCGTTCTTTGTGTCGTTGTCATCGTCGTTGGGGAGTAAGGAAGTGATTGGGGGAAGGAGGAATTATTTTTCATGTACAGGGCATATGCGCCCTAATAAGTGTAATTAGCATAATTGGCATGTGTATTATGAGCTTTGTTTCTTCCATACATACACTGACTCTATACATTGACTGTAATTAGTTTTTCAGTGTGTTGTGCCGTTGTGATGTATGGGGGTGACAGTGTGGGGTGACAGATGAAAGGGGTATGGGGTGGACACATCACCGCCCCCATCTTCCTACGCGACTACCTGCATCCATTATCACCGGGAATAAAATATTCCATTGCATATTTTATGATTGTCGTTAAATTAAAATATAATCCTAAGTTTAATGAACAATATTATTTACATTGTGTCATTACGTGTTGTTTTCTCGCGATCTTGTATCGCAAAAAGGTTTTTGAATGAGCCAGACCTATTTGCCATTTGTGTATGCCTTGATTAAACTAAAGCTTTATGCTAGGGAAAATAGGTGAGTCTCATTCGAAAACATCCTTTCACTGAAATATATAATATAATCAACGAAAATATATTGCAATCGTATTTGTTCGGATTCTTTTTGTTCACGGGAATAATACTTCTGTTGACAGCTTAATATACGTTTCCAGCAAAGTAATTTAAGTTTATTATTTTGGAATATGCAAAGAACAATATGCAGTCCAATCCAGCCAAAATGAAATAATTCATAGATTCGAGTACAATAGTTTCAAAGAACTGTTGTTTTCGTTCATTTATTTTTAGCGTTATTGCTAGACAGGAAACAAGTGGATGTTCCTGGAATTGGAGCTCCGCCGCGCCATAATCACCGCATTCAATTTCGTCAAATGAAGGATCCTTTCGTGTGCATATTATAAACAATCTAATTAATGATAGTTTGATAATGGAGTTTAAATAGTACTGCCGTGGTTAGATAAACAGTTTACATTGCTTTAGAGGAATCCTAAAAATATTTTTAAGCATAAGGTTGCATTTCCTAACAAGTTACAACGACGAGCAAATATATCTGTGGTTCTTGGAATTACTATAAATTATTGATTGTCCTGGTATGTGGAGCTTCCAGATAAATTTATACACAGGCGCGACTTTATTAATGCATACCTTTACCGTTTAAATCTTCTTTGCCTGCACTGTGCAGCCAAGCTGAAATACTATTTATTATGCGTTATGGAATAATAATTGTCTAAAAATTTAACATCGGCGTATTTGTTGTAGATATTTAAAATGTATTTATTTATCGTCTATCCCATTAGAAGCGGCGTAGTAGAAATAAAATTTTGTTTTAGGCATGTAGGCCTATGTATTTTATTTGTTGCTGAAGATTCAATTTTTTTAACTTCAGTTTCAGTTTCATTTTTATTAGGACGAATTGTACATTGTAAACCACTTCCGAACCCTAAAAACATCTTTATTACATGGTAATTAAAAAAGTCGGATGCGTTTTTTGTTTGTATGTTTTATTGTCGGTCGCCCATCTAATCGTATGGCGTTAGATAGTAATAAAGCATATTTATTAAACGATCGTTACTATGCTTTATGCAAACGAGATTTAGAAATAGGTTATTTCTTTATTTTTGATAGTGTTGTTTTAAATTACTGTATTAAATACTATTCGTCTACAGTATTGTAATGATTTCCATTGATGACAATTTCGCAAGCCTGCTTTGTAATATCTACAACGAATCAACGAAATTTATTTGCCAAAAATATGTATATTTTAAATAGGCGCCCAATAATTTCCGAGTTTCAGTTAGTTCGTGGAGTTGATACACTTCCGGCCGGGCGCGGTGCGACGTTGGGGCGACCTCTATGTTTTCATTTACGAACTTCATGCGTAGTCATGAGCTAGCAAAACTCTAGTGGCGCTCGCAGCGCTCGTAGATTTCTGTGAATGAACTTGATGAGTGGGAGAGAAATTTTTGGTACAATATTTAACATGGGCGTCACGTCTCTAGCTAAGGATGGTTATATACTCAATGACGGAGCTGGTGAGGACTGACTACGCCCGTTAGCTCAGCTTAGACGCGTTCCTGGAGGCGCAGGTCTACCGCTTCACGGAGCTGGTGAGGACTGACTACGCCCGTAGCTCAGCTAGACGCGTTCCTGGAGGCGCAGGTCTACCGCTTCACGGAGCTGGTGAGGACTGACTACGCCCGTAGCTTAGCTAGACGCGTTCCTAGAGGCGCAGGTCTACCGCTTCACGGAGCTGGTGAGGACTGACTACGCCCGTAGCTTAGCTAGACGCGTTCCTAGAGGCGCAGGTCTACCGCTTCACGGAGCTGGTGAGGACTGACTACGCCCGTAGCTTAGCTAGACGTGTTTGCTTTGTGTAAATTAGTATAACCTTGTGCTGTGGTTTTGACTAACTTTTACTACCTGCACACTTTGTTCAAACAATATAGTTGGGTAAAGAGGCCCATTGATCTTGGAAATCACAGAATCAGCGCCGGGTTGCCAAGTAAGTAAGTAAGTAAGTAAGTTTTATTTCCACACACATAGCATATTACATTATAATAATTTACACTTTGTGATGACCTCTAAGAATATATTGTCTGGAATAAGTATTTATTTACTTATTCCTAAACAAATAAACTTTGTTATTGAGGTGTTTGGAAAGGTACAATTTGCTGTATCAAGCAGGATGCAAATTGAGATATACTCCGTCACATTTCTATCCTAAAAATAAGTTACTTGATAATTAATGCCTTAGTCTTAGTTTGTACAATTCATAACAATTTTACTGTTGGACTAGTAATAGAATTTGAGTGCCTCATATATAAGAGAATACTAATGAAACGACTTGAGAACAAGTATTTGTCTATTTTTTTTGTGGGCCGAGATTGTTTCAATTTAAGGCAGTACATAAAAACAAAGATAAGACATAAGAGACAAAAAATGCAAACAAATATTAATATAATAATCAGACTTAAATGAATCTATAGAAATAAGACAAACTATAAGACAAAATTTAAAACACAAGACAAAGAAATGAGCCTACCATACAATATATCTTAGCCTATTTGTGGAATACAAACATAACAATAGTACAATATATCTATATCTATTAGGCCTATTTAGAATTGTAGTATAAAGATAGGCCTAACAGTGTTATAGTAGTTTGTCCTTCAAAAATTCCTCAATAGAGTAATATGCTTTGTTACATAGGAGTTGTTTTAGTTTTTTTTTTAAAAATGCTCATATTAGAAATGGCTTTTAGACTTGTCGGTAGCTTGTTAAATAATTTAGAACTTATATAATTGGAGTTAAGTTGTGAATGTTTTCGCTTGAGATAATTAGTGTGTATGTTGTTTGCTTGTCTTGTGTTATGGCTGTGAATGCTATTGTTCTTGTCAATTTCTTCATTAATCATAGATTTTTTTTAAATTTAGTACGGATTGAAATATGTATAGACTGTAGAAAGTGAGGATTTTGTGTTTGATGAAGTGTGGCTTACAGTGAGGTTTAATGTAAGAATTTTTCTTTTGTTTGAGTCCAAGAATATTTCTTATTGCTCTTTTCTGTAGTTTAAATATTGTGTCCGCTTTTACAGAGCTGCCCCATATATTGATGCGTACCTCATATGTGATTCAAAGTTAGCATAGTAAGCTATTTTTGCAGTTTTTGTGTTTGTGATTAAATTGATTGTTTTTAGTGAAAAGCATGCAGAACTTAGTTTTTTTGCTAACATATCGCAATGTGTGTGCCAGTTTAGATTTTGGTCGATATGGATTCCAAGAAATTCTGTTGTGTGAACTCTTTTTATCACGGTGTTATCTGCCGTGTTATTGATTGTTGTTAAATTGTTGTTTTGACTATGAGTTTGTTTACTTGGGTGGAAATTCTATGAAATTAGTTTTATTGGCATTTAGTAAAAGTTTGTTATTTTGGAACCACTTAGTTACTGCGCTCAGCACTTCTTCGCTAATGACTATCAGATTGTCATGTATTTGCTTCTTATTAGGATACTGGTATCATCCGCAAATAATTCAATACCTATATTTTTCAAGATGTAAGTGAGATCATTTACGAATATTATGAACAATAGAGGGCCTAGTATGGAGCCTTGAGGAACTCCACAGTTGACTGCTTCACCATCAGATAAGTAACATTTCTCGTGATTGTATTCATCTGTGGTTTTAATTTCTACATGTTGCTTCCTGTCCGTGAGATATGATTTAACTAGATTATACGCATGACCTCTTATGCCATAATGGTGCATTAGTCTATGCAATCGAAAGCTTTCGAAAGGTCACAAAAAGATTCCAATTAAGCGTTCATTTTTTTCCTTTCCTTGAGTTATATTATTAATAAATTTTTCTATGGTATTAGTTGTTGACCTATATTTCCTAAACCCATTTTGGCTATTTGATAGTAGATGTTCTTTTTCGAGGAATGAAGTAATTTCTTGTATGGAGTATTTTTTCAAAAATTTTAGAAAATACTGGCAGTAGAGAAATTGGTCGGTAGTTATTTCCATCCGATTTGTCACCCTTTTTAAATAAAGGTATTATTTTTGAAACCTTTAATTTCTTCGGAAATATTGATTTGTCAATACAGTAATTAAAAATGGTGTGTTAAGACTGGCGCTATATTACGTATAATTTTTTTGACTATTGTCATGGGTATTTGATCAAGCCCACAAGATTGGAGATTTTTCATTTTCATAACTATGTCCATTATTTCAGTTTCATTGGTATGGTTTACAAATAAAGATTTTGATGGAGCTTTACCTGAATCTGCTAGATATTTAGCAGATGCTTTGCCATCAGTATTTAGATGTTGGGGTGAGATTACCTGCCATTGTTGCAAAGTGTGATTGAAGGTATCTGACACTATTTGTTGATCTGTGATTGTAGTTCCATTTACTTTTAGATTTATATTAGAGTCGGCAGATTTTTTGTTTATTGATTTATTAGTTTGTTGATTTACAATTTCCCATACCTTTCTTGACTTATTTTCACTGTTATAGATTTGATTGTTAAAATATTGCTTTTTGGCTGCTGAAATGGTTTTTTCATATATTTTCTTATAATTCTTGTACATCTCCTCTGTGAAATGGGTTTTGAAATGTTTATTTAGGCTGTACAGGCATTTAAAGTTTTTGCTGGAATTTTTAATGCCTTGTGTGATCCAGGATAGTTTAATGAATTCAGTACTCTTAATTTTAATGGTCCTTTCTGGAAAACAGTCATTAAAGGCAATCAGGAAGGTATTCTCAAATTCATTATATTTATCATCAGGAGTATCTGATTGGTAGACTTTTCCCCAGTTTAGTGTTTGTAAATGATCATTTAGCTTTTGGATATTATCTTCTGAAAACTTTCTTTTTGTTTACTGTTTTATTTTTTAGATTTTTATATGCTTCGGGTAAGCAACAAGTAATAGTTTGTGCAAGATGATCTGATAGGCAATTATTGATCACATTCGTCTGAAAGGATTCTAGTGGTAGATTTGTAGCGATATTGTCAATCGTCTTTTCAGATGCATGAAAAGGGTCGATTCTTGTTGGTTCTTTAACTTGAAATGTTAGATTATGAGAAGTAAATAAATGTTCCAGTTGTTCATTGTTTTTAGATTTATGATTGAAATCAATGTTAAAATCACCTAATATAACTATTTTCTTTTGTTCACCTGATAGTTTCTCAAGTAAGTATTCCATATTCTGGAGGAATGTATGCATGTCTCCTGATGGAGAACGATAAAGTGTTAATATTATAAGTTTATCTTTTTTGTTGTGATCTGATGCAATGTTTACTTCAATGCCTGTGATTTCTATATGTTTCTCAATGCAAATTTTATTAATATCACTCCTTGTTTTAATGTGTTTCACCCATGCTTCACCAGCAAATATTGCAACACCACCATGGGTATGAGATGATCTGGAAAATGAGCTTACCTTTTTGTAGTTACTGATGTGTAACGAGTTTAGATTACTTTCAGTGAGCCAATGCTCAGAAAAGCAAAGCACATCTATTGGAGTGTTGTTTTCATTTTGGGAGTCCAGGAACACTTCAAGTTTTGTTGTTGAGCTAACTAGACTCTGAATATTTTGATGAAGGATATTTATAAATTTAGTATGTGTGTTGTTTTGAGCTAGGGGGGATGAGCGGTTTGTGACTATTAGTTTTAGTTGATTTTATGCTTCCTTTGGATTGTTGAATTTGATTGAGTTTAGGATTAATGTTGAGGATGTGAGTTTCATTTAATTTGGCAGTCGTCAGCCTAGATGTGTTAGTTTTAATTGATAATGGTGGAAAATGTGATACTTTGTTTGGATTTAGTGTTGATGGTAATGATTTGGGATTTTTATGGGGTTTTGTCTTGGGGGTGTTTAAGACTATCTTAGTTTCTTCCGAGGCACCTTTGGCCGAAAAGGGTGAAGAGACTTTGATGATAATTGTAAGGAGGTGGTGACTCTAGGTTTATCTAAGCAATGGTTTGCTTTGCAAGTGCGAGATAGTGTTGCCCTACTAACTACATTGCTCCTGGATGAACTGGATGTCCGAGTGCCAGATGGTTTCCCGGGTGTTCGGGCACCTCATCTTTTAATTCCTCATTCTCTCCACTTTTCCTTTCCTCCCACCATCTTTCTCTCTCCACAACCACTATCCACTTCTCTGCTCGATCCACTCTTGCCTGTACTTTCCTATCTTGAAGTTTAGTGTCTAAACTCACTCTTTTGTTTTATGGAAATCAATCCAGTTCTCAGCGGGGTAGCTCCGATTTTACATTGCTTCAACATTTATTGTTAATCGATCCTTCTATTAGTCGCGATGGAAGTTTCCGAGGTTGATGGTGTGTTCTGTGTTTCAGGTGGGCGAGCAACGTATCGCCACCAAGGAGAACGTCCAGCGGAAACAAGCGCGCACCGAGGGTGAGCGAGACGACTCGGACGCAGAAGCCTCGGCCTCCGAGTCCGACGACGAAGACGACTCGGACGTTCCGTACAATCCCAAGAACCTTCCTCTCGGCTGGGACGGCAAGGTGGGTAGACTACCGTCACGCCACTAATCCGTAGTTGTTTGTTTGTAGAGTTCCTCCACGAGTAACGTTCAGAATATTATGTTCTCAATGACTTGACGGCATTACAACTATGTTTCAAGAATCGAGAGTAGGTAATGCGGCGCGATGTCCCCATGTAGACGGTTCAATGATTTGTTCACGATTCCTTGAAATCAAGGACAAAATATGAAAATAAGGGTGGAATTGTTGTATTCTATTTCTATAGTCTTTGCACAGTTTTATTGTGTTTGTCCTTGAATTCAAGGAATCTTGTAAAAAAACATTAAACTATTTCAGGCTTTAGACACTCACATTTCAATTTCTTCAACAGACCATTTTCAGGATTAACTGCTCATGCGCGCTCCGTTGCAAAGCATTTTGGGAGAAAGCCAATTTAAATGCTAAATGTCATATTATGCTTGGGATTGTGGCCGACTGCTTTGACTGTGTTGGAAACGCAGTACGCCACACACCTGAGCATATGTCATTTAGCGTGTAAATACTCTTTCTCCCATAATGCTTTGCACCTCCGATATAGGCTTTAGTGGTGATTTTGAAAATCGTCTTATTCAAGGACAAAAGAGAATCCATGAAAGGATGGCATTGTCGGCGTTTCAGTAGGAAGTTAGAAAAGTGATGAGAAAAATAACTTTTCGAAGTTGTCACACATGACACTTCAGAACAAAATGAAAAATTGTGCGCGTGGCGCCATCTCTCGGCGTTCCTGAAAAACTATTGTGCGCTGTTGTGGCAAGAGTGTGTACTAAGGTACAATTATGTTTATGTTTTCTTATGGCGATTTTCGCATCTTATCATCGGAACTAAAATCCATTCTTGTGACTTAGCCCTAGAAGACGCGGGAGAAACAGTACCGACAGTTTGACAGAATGCATGACATCAGCAGTTTGTTTTTGTTATTTACCTTTGCCACGTTTATGTTCACATCTCTGGGAAAAGCAGAGTGACCTGTTGACTTATTCCCAAAGTTTAGTCCATGGCAACATTACCAACCAATCACGATCAACTGTTCATGGTTATTTTTCTTTTCTCTTTTCACTTGTCAAACCAAGTTCGAAAAAAAAAAGTGAAAGAGACAAAGGAAAAGACGACGGCCAGACTTTTAAAAACATTCAGTAGGTTTGGGTTTGAGTTAACTGTAGCTGTTTGGACTGGTTAATGTGGTAGATAAAACACAATGTAAAAGTGGACTGTATATTTTATTAGATTAGTGAAAAACACGTAAATAACAGGAGAGAAATATTGATACAAGAACGTGGCGCCATTGATTCCAAACGAATGCTATCGTTACCACGAGCAACTGATAAACAACAAAAATATAGACAAGAGAACAAATTATATAAACAAAGATTCAGTGCTTACTGGAAACATAGACACTGAGAAATGTAGAATACCAACGGGCCTAAACATGCCCCCCACCTTGACACTTTGTGAAAGAGTCAACATTTACGAATTACTCGATTGTTGGTATCAAGCACAATTTTACTATTGGTCTCTTGAAAACTCCTTTCTCCGTCTTCAATGTAACAACTCGAATCTTGCCGTCGCTTCCAGGATGCACTTGAAGTATTCTTCCAAGGTTCCATTTTGTTGGAGCAACGTTATCTTCTCTTATGATGACGAGATCATTAACATGTATGTTGACTTGTGGGGAATTCCATTTCGACCTGATTTGAAGCTGAGAAATGTATTCATTCATCCATCGTTTCCAGATCTGTTGAGTGCATTGTTGTACAAGTTTCCATCTTCTTAGATGGTTGATATTGCTGCTTGCATAGTCTGGTTCAGGGATGTTTAATAGTGAGCTCCCAATAAGAAAATGTCCTGGAGTAAGAGGAGCAAGATCATTAGGATCACTTGACAAGGGATGCAGGGGTCGAGAGTTTAAGCACGCTTCCACTTGACATAGTATAGTGGTGAATTCTTCAAAACTGAGAATTTGATTGCCTAGCACACGGCGTAAATGATATTTT
The DNA here is from genome assembly GCA_024449915.1 of Sweltsa coloradensis. Lineage (NCBI taxonomy): Eukaryota > Metazoa > Arthropoda > Insecta > Plecoptera > Chloroperlidae > Sweltsa > Sweltsa coloradensis. The sequence goes on along the minus strand of JAMZAV010006952.1, from coordinate 7,858 downwards.
GTAGATTTAATTCCGGCCTCCCACAATCCTCCGAAGTGAGGTGACGAAGCAGGGATGAAATGCCACGAGATTCCTTCCTCTGCAACACACGAGGAGAATTCTTTGTTATGTGTTTTGAGAAAGTTTGACAATTCTTTAACAGCACCGACAAAGTTAGTTGCATTGTCGCTGTAAACGTTTTGACATTTTCCACGACGAGCCACGAAACGTCGAAAAGCAGCTAAGAATGCATTTGTTGAGAGATCACTGACCAATTCAAGATGAATGGCCTTTGTTGACATACATACGAATAGTGTCACGTACGCCTTGTCACAAATTTGCCGAGATCTTCCTCGTAAGTTGTTGAGTTTAATTGTAAATGGACCTCCAAAATCGACTCCACAGTTGAGAAATGGCCTAGTAGGTTGAACTCGGCATGATGGGAGATCTGCCATTTGTTGTTGCAAGCTAACAGCCCGATGCCTGATACACACAACACACTTTCTAACATGCTGGCGAACTACGTCACGTCCATGAAGAATCCAAAATCGCTGCTGAAGCAAGGAGAGAAGTAGTTGTGGACCAGCATGAAGATGTTTGAGGTGTTCACTTGAAACAATTAGATTTGTTAGATGATGCACTCGTGGAAGTAGGGTTGGATGCTTCTTCTCGAAGCCAAACTGAGAGTTCTTGAGACGACCCCCCACCCTGAGAAGTCCGTCTGCGTCGATAAATGGAGCCAGTTGGTTAATGTTGCTCTTTGGCAACACTTCTTTACCATTTTGTAAATTGACAATGTCTTCCTTGAATGTTTCTGCTTGCACCAGCTTAATCCATACATGAAAAGCGGATTGCAACTCTTTAGGAGTTAAATGGCCAGATTGGCGAGATAATACACGTTTCTTGCAATTTGTAGTGAATCTTAAGCAGAAAGCGGTCACACGTACAAGTTTTGAGAGTGAAGAGAATTTGTTCAACGTAGAAAAATCTCTTTTCTCAACAAATAATGCCACAGTGGCAGATTGCTTTTCTTCTGTAAGAGCTTTCTTGTCAATTTGACCAATTGAACTTGAAGTAAATGGCTCTTCACCATATAACCATGCAGGTCCATTCCACCAGAGCGTATGATCAATTAGTTGTGAAGCGGTCATGCCCCTTGATGCACAATCTGCAGGATTTTCTTGAGACCTGACATGATGCCAGAACTCAGGTGAAAGCACACCTTGAATCTCTGCAACTCGGTTGGCAACAAAGGTTTTCCAACGCGAAGGTTGTGCTGATAACCAACACAAGACAACATTTGAGTCAGTCCAAGCATGAATAGACTCAATGTCTACTTGGAGAGCGCTCTTCACATTTTTTAGTAGTTGCGTGAGGAGACATGCCCCACACAGCTCTAGACGAGGTAAGGACACAGTTTTTAACGGTGCGACACGAGTTTTAGAACATATGAGATGAATGTTTATGGTTTTGTCGTTAATAACACGCAGATAAACAGCTGCTCCATATGCTTGTTCTGAAGCATCACAAAAACCAATCAGTTGATGACGGGAAGTTGGTGATGAATTCACATAACGCGGGATACGAAGATTCTCCACGCACATTAAGTCTTTTTTGTATTGTTCCCACACTTTAACAATGTCAGAATGTACCTCTTCATCCCAGGTGACATTTTGAAGCCACAAGGTTTGAATGAGGATTTTTGCTTTGACGATCACGGGTGCAAGAAGACCAAGGGGGTCAAATAGTCGAGCTGTGTCAGCTAATATTGTTCTCTTGGTTGTGGTTTGAACATGAATGATGTTCACACTGAATGAAAATTCATCGGGTCCTGGATGCCAATGCAGACCGAGTGTTTTCACAGAACCATCGTCGGAGAACAATAGAAGTGGTTGAGTTTCTCTGTCCTCTTCTTGCACGCAATTAAGTATAGCTGCTTCATTTGATGACCATTTTCTGAGATTCATGCCACCAGATTTCAACATAAACATGAATTGATCTTGTAGAATCAATGCCTCGTCGACAGTGTGTGCTCCTGACATAAGATCATCCACATAAAATCCTTTGATTGCTGCTTCAGCTGCAAGAGGGTAGTTGTCTTTTTCGTCACTCGCTAATTGTTGAAGAGTATTTATGGCTTGAAATGGTGCTGACGAAGTCCCATATGTAACAGTTTTCAAACGATAATCTTGAATTGTCTCTTCTGGACTCATCCTCCATACAATGCGTTGGAAATCCCAGTCTTCATGATGCATTAAGATTTGTCGGTACATTTTGGTAATGTCCGCGGTGAATGCTACACGATGTAAGCGGAAACGAAGGATTATGTCAAGAAGATCTGATTGAACTTTAGGTCCAACCATCAAGATGTCGTTGAGCGAGAAATCACTTGTGGTCTTTGCTGATGCATCAAACACAACTCTCAGCTTTGTTGTTGTGCTAGAATCTTTTATCACAGCATGATGAGGTAAGTAATATGTTTCTCCAGCTGGCTTAATAACTTCATCTCTTGGGCACACTTCCATATGACCAAGCCGTAAGTATTCTTGCATAAATTCATTGTATTGTTGACTTAGGTCTTGATCCCGGCTGAGTCTCTTCTCCACTTGTTTCAGACGACAGATAGCTCGATCTCTTGATTCACCAAGCTTGCTTGTTACTTCACGAAAAGGCAACTTCACTATGTAGCGCCCGGTTTCATCACGAAAGTGTGTAGAGTTGTAGTGTGACACACACTGTTTTTCTTCAGGGGAATGTGCTGGTATGTCAGACACTTGCTCCAGCTCCCAGAATTGTTTTAGTTGTGTGTCCAATGCTATTGCAGCATGATTAGAGGAAATGTTTGTGGTTACTAGAGAGTTACAGGCTCCTGACACGACCCATCCAAGTTCAGTTTGATGCGCAGTAGGAGTACCAGCCATACCCGTTACCTTTCCTCCACCCATTACTTGAGAAAACACCTCAGCTCCAAGTAATATGTCCACTGAAGAAGAGATGTTATAGTTAGAGTCAGCAAGTGGCAGGTGATGCAAATGACTCCACTTTGTTGTTTCTACTGTAGTTGACGGAAGATTGTTGGTGATTTTAGTAATGACTATGGCTGGAACGTTCATGTTAAACTCAGACACGTTTGAAGCGATGGCAAGATCAACCATGCCTCTAGCTTGGGTTGTGCTTGAGGACCCAATTCCATGAATTGGAATTGTACAACGACCTCGTTTAAGTTTCAATCGCTGGGCACAAGATTCAGAAATGAAATTTGCTTGTGAACCAGAGTCAAGCAAAGCACGACAGTTAACATAGTCACCGCACGCATTCTTTACTTTAACAACAACAGTTGACAGCAGCACTAACTTTGTGTAGTTTTTATCGTTGCATAGATGATTAACCACTGCTTGCGGTTGCGACATGTGAGACGAATCTTTGAGTGGAGTCGAGTTTTCAACATGCCTCTCATAATGAAGTAGTGTGTGATGTTTCTTATGACACTTTCTGCATGTTATTGCCCCACATTTCCATGGATTGTGCCCCTTATGAAGACAATTTGAACATAAATTGTACTTTGGTACTAACTTCTGTCGTTCCTCAACCGAGAATGACCGAAACTTTGGACAATGATAAATCTGGTGATTATCGTTGCAAAGCACACATGTAGGCATAAACTTGACAGACGTGGACACATGGTGCAGAGCACTATTAACCTGCTTGCCAGGTAACTTGTCTTGAATTAGGTCTTCATTGATAGAACTCAATGACTCCAAGGAGCGTATGCGATTTTCCAAGAAACTTTTCATTTCTTGAAACGTTGGAAGGTCTGACGTAGCTAACGAAAGTTCCCATTGGCGCCTAGTTTCGTGGTCAAGTTTGTCACAGACAAAGTACACTAACCAAGTGTCCCACTGGTCTATTGGTTGTCCCAGCGCTTGAAGAGCACGCACGTTTTTCATGAGTACATTGAGAAGCTCACCAAGTCGTGATGCTGACTCCACCACCAATTGTGACAAACCAAAAATGTGTTTTAGATGAGAATAAACAATGCATCTTTTGTGGTCATACCTGTCAGATAGCAGTTTCCAAGCTTCATTGTAATTTTCGGATGTAGTGGGAAGAGATGCGACCATGTCCGCTGCTGCCCCTGTTAGAGCTGACTTCAAATACTGGAACTTCTGCACGTTTGAGATGTTTGTATTTGAGCCCACTAGTGACTGAAACAGGTCCGAAAATGATGTCCAAGTCTCATAGCTGCCTTCAAATATTGGCAAGTCGATTCTAGGAAGGTTGACATTTATACAGTTTGGCACGTTCGGGAGCGATGCAGGTCTATTTGACATTGACAGCTGTGGTTCTTGTTGTTGGTTCAACTTATCGTTGAACCAGCCATCAACATAAAAAAACTTCTCTTCAAATAGAATGCGTTCGTCGTCGTCATTTTCCACGGCCGTACCACTTTCAATATTGCCTTGAATAGTTTGAAAGTCGGCCCAGGTCTGTTCCAACACTTTCTTTCGGGATTGTAAGGCACCGAAAGATATAGCTTGATGAGAATAATCTTGAGTAAAGGTTTGAAGCCTAGAGAGCCTACCTTTTACGACACCACGTTGCCTTGTTAATATTTCCATGCTTAATCCTTGGATGAGGCTGAATTGTATTCACGTATATTTCACTTACGCTGGTGTATATCGGGCCCGCGATGGACCAATGTTTGGACTGGTTAATGTGGTAGATAAAACACAATGTAAAAGTGGACTGTATATTTTATTAGATTAGTGAAAAACACGTAAATAACAGGAGAGAAATATTGATACAAGAACGTGGCGCCATTGATTCCAAACGAATGCTATCGTTACCACGAGCAACTGATAAACAACAAAAATATAGACAAGAGAACAAATTATATAAACAAAGATTCAGTGCTTACTGGAAACATAGACACTGAGAAATGTAGAATACCAACGGGCCTAAACAGTAGCTTTGAACAACAACAAAGCACTTGCCTTGCTGATGTTGGCGTATTCCGCGGGTGAATGGAGGCCAACCAGCAATCCTCATTCCAGAATGTTTTCTGGTTGGCCATTTTCAGTTTTCACTCATCGATGGGGTTGGTTCGAAGCTCTTCAATGAAAGTCCCTCGCTGAACATCAGTTTATGAAGTCTCTGTGGGTTGACTCTAAATGTTGTGTAACTAGTTGGTCTTGTGGATAGCACCTCTGCTTCCAATGCAGAAGGTCCAGGGTTCGATTGGCCCGCTATAGGCAGAAGTTTTTAAACTTTTATTAAAGCCCATCAGTTCTTGAGTTATCATCAGTTCTTGAGTCGTTGCTAGCCGTACTAGCAACGAGGCACATAATAAAATTGTTCTGAATTGGCCTTGTTGATTCTGGCGTTGATCCGTGGGTGTTTGCACTGACCATTGATATTATTTCCTATTAAAAAAAATATCGGTCTTTGGTTGTTTATCGCTCGCTCGTCGATTGCGTCGGGGCCTACAGGGTTACGTTGGTCGCTTTGGTTTAAATGTCCCCCACTAAAAATCAGTTATAAATATGGCTGAGTGAGTAGACTCTAAATACAAATTTATTTTTTTATTTAATCAAATTTGTTTAAATGTATGTATTTGTGTTCATGTGGTGTGTCTTGCTTGCAGCCCATCCCGTACTGGCTGTACAAACTACACGGCCTGAACATCAGCTACAACTGCGAGATATGTGGTAACTTCACGTACAAGGGACCCAAGGCCTTCCAGAGACACTTTGCTGTGAGTGATACATTAAACTTAGCGTGGTCGTCGCTTAGACCCAACGTTTAGCTGCAATCATCTAAAACCTGAGCACGGGCACCTTTCCCATGCTAGCCGCAGTGACTCCTAAGTCTAATACAATTTCTTTGTGGATATTGTCCCTTCACAACAAACAATAATAATTAGGCTTTGCACTCAAAGCTTTTCACAGGTCGCGCCACCATAGTAGGCCGTGGCCGAATTACTCGCTCAACGTAGCCTAGTTCTTTTGGCAAGGCAGCGAAGATTATCTAGACGGGGCTTGTACTAAGATGGCTGTAGGAGGGTGGGAAAGTAGCAGTGCAATGCCCAATTGATTGCGATTATACCCTAAAGTCATCGTGTTGAACTCGAGAGCTTTTTAGTTTTTAGTGTTTCACATTTTGAATTGACTACATTTGAGAGTTGAGACCATATTTATATGCTCAAATTTAGGCCGCCATTGAGTAATGGGCCCCGCACCCCTATTTTGACCACTCAAATTTTAAAGAGTAGGCCAAAGATATAAATGGTTAAAGAAATACTTTTAATAAATTGCTTAGCATAATGGCCTCACCCCATTTTTTTTTTTTTTTCCCATATCTGTATATTAAAAAAATACGTCTGCGTCCTATATTCGCATAAGTAGGCCTACGCCCATCACTCGAATAATGTGTAGGCTCAATGTTGTGTTAAGTGTGCAGTTGAAGCACTAGTTTACGAGACGTATGTTTGTGTTTTCAGGAATGGAGACACGCCCATGGAATGCGCTGTCTGGGCATACCAAACACGGCACATTTTGCCAACGTGACACAGATTGAAGATGCATTAGCTTGTGAGTTGCCAGTTTTGAACTATCTTCTCTAAAACGTCATATTGCTGCAGTGTTAAGAATGTTTTATGTTACTGTTGGATTGTTAAAATTATATTGTTCTTACAGAGAATTGGCTAAAATGTAATTATTTACTAATTAGGCTAATATTAGGGACATGATATTTTCGCGACGCGTGTTTTCACAAAACTCTACAAAATTGATATAATGCATTTTTTTCAATACAGGGTGTTTTATGGCAGTTTGAGCTATTAGATAACGTTCACAATTTTTCACCATTTTAACTGTTTTCTGCCATTTTTAATGATTATTCACGTTATTCACAAATTTTCCCCCCATTTGACTTCACAACTTTTTGCGAGAAGCCTCTCTACCTCTCTAGGCTTATCTCTCTCTGGAGGAACCTTTCTAGGCTTCTCTAGGCTTCTCCAGAGGTAGTGAAGCCTCTCTACGCTTCTGCAGATGCTTCTCTATCTCTGGAGCAGCCTAGAGATGCTTCTCTATCTCTGGAGGAGCCTCTCTACGCTTCTCCAGAGGTAGAGAAGCCTCTCTAAGCTTCTCCAGAGGTAGTGAAGCCACTCTACGCTTCTCCAGAGGTAGTGAAGCCTCTCTACGCTTCTGCAGATGCTTCTCTATCTCTGGATTAACCTTTCTAGGCTTCTCTAGGCTTCTCCAGAGGTAGAGAAGTTACACATACATAGTTGCCATACTCTGATTAAAGTATCATGTCTACAAGACTTCAACTTATAAATAATCTTTAAGCACATTTGACATTGAAATTAGTTTTAACATCTTTTGAAAGGAAGAAGTAGATTAAGCAATTTGATTAGGTGATTTAATAATTTTGTTTTTGGCCATACAGTAATTTCTCTTCAGGCCTTATCTTTTAATCTACATTTCCAAGAGACTATAAAACCCTCCGTTTGAATTTTTTTACTTTGGTGATTTAAATTTTATAATTTTAAAAGTTTCTAACTTAGGCAAAGGTTTATTTTTATAGTAAACCGTTTACCGTTCTTAATTTAATAACCGATGTTCGGGTCAAGCTTAGAATTGCTCTGGGATGTTGTGGTCTTATTGTATCCCTGGTTTCAGTGTGGGAGAAGCTGAAGTCCCAGAAGCAATGTGAGCGCTGGCAGCCGGAGCAGGAGGAAGAGTACGAGGACTCCCTGGGGAACGTCGTCAACAAGAAGACGTACGAAGATCTCAAGAGGCAGGGCTTGCTGTAGAGAGTTGGACCCACGCCCTTTGCTCTCGTACGGGCTAAACTACGTAGCGAAAACTACGAAGAT